>JAPEBW010000156.1:0-79742 GCA_027405785.1 Ophiocordyceps robertsii
CTAAAACGACGTCCGCGCTATCTTTAATTATATATTTAAAGCCTAGCTTAACTAGTTTATAGCCGGGTTTATAGCGGCGTTTTAAGCGACTATAGCCGAAACCCCGTCTCGCTTCGCACGCGGTCTAGCCTATACTATAAAATCCCCTTCCTAACCTATAGCCGTAATAAGCCTTAAGAACCCGTTCGGTCCCGCTTAGCGAACGCTTTTCCTACCCGCCGCTATACTTAGCCCGGCTATATAAAGGCGTATAAGCGCCTTACTATAATCTATCCGCTATCCCTCCTTAACCGGAGGAGATAGCGATAACTAACCTCGCGATATATTCCGCCGCTTAATCTTATAAAAGCCGCTAGTAGTAACCGATACGATCCTTAATAGACCTAGCTTTATAAGCCTATACTCCGGCGATAAGATTATAATAATCGGGAGTTTCCGCCTAGCTATAAACTATACTAAGTTCTACTTATAGGCCTACGAAGAGTCTAAACGCGACTTAACCTTAACTTAAGCAATAAAGTTCTTAGGCTTTAATATCCGCCTTATCGGCCATATTAACTACGCGCTTTATATTCTTACCTTTAAGGCCCCCTTTATATAAAGGTTCTTTAAGACTATTAAGCACGTTTAAAACCTTAAAAGTAAGGAGTTAAGTATTAAAACTATTAAGGACCTTATTACCCGCTTTTAAGCGGGAATATAAACGTTCGATACCTTAATACTTACTATACCTATTAATATTAATAAGATAGCCTACTTTTACCTTAATACTTTCTTAGTAGCTAAACGCGCGTTAGTTAGCGGAAAGGCGTAGGTAGTAGCGCCGCGTAAAAAGGATAATAAGTCGGAAAGCCTAGCGACGGAGAGCGGGGGATAACTACGATAGCGGTAGTAGGTAAGATATAATATCTCGCTTATAAGCGGCCTATAAGGCTAGTAAGTAAAACGGGAGACTTAGCGGAGGATTAAAAAACGGCGTAAGAAAGATAGGTAGGATAATAATATAAGATAAGGCTTAAATAAAGTTAGTCTCTCGTAATATATCCCGCTAAGGAACTTAAGCATTCCTTAGCGCGGAGACTCCTTATTGCTTAGTAAGGGCCTGAATATATGCCTTAAAGGAGAGTCGGAAAAACTTTACTATAAGTTTTAGCCGGACGTATTAATCGCTTTAATAAGGATAAAGCTATATAACTAAATATAAAGTAAGGATTTATAATAAAGCCGCTTACTAACTATCTTAAGCTACCTAGCTACTATTAGCCGGATAAGCTAAAAAAACTATTAAAAGGATAACGACGGTATACTATTAATATAGCGTAAAGACGCTACTACGAAGCTATTACTTAGCACCCCCTTTACTTTATCCTTACTTTAAACCGATAAGGACGTCGGCTTTTCTTTCTTACTTAGGGGAGTTATTATAAAATCTAAACGGCTATGCCTAGACTCCTTACTTTACTTTTAAGGAAGCCCTATAAAACCCCGCGATAAGAACGCCTAGAGCACGTACTACGAAGGCTCGCCTAAGGAGATATAATAAATATTACCGGTTAGACCCCGTTAAGGTTTTTAGGATATACCTACGGAGGGTTAAGAGCCTACCTAACTATAGTTTACGATATCTCTACTTATAGGAGATACCGTAGAAACTATTAAGCGGATTCCGCTAGTATTTTTAGGGGATTTTTAAGGATTTCCGCAGGATATCTTAATTATAGTTCGACCTATTTTTAACTATAAAAGCACCTTAAAAGATATAGGATAAACCTTACCGCAATTTTTAAGGGACATTTAAGGATATTTAAGGGATTTCCCCGATTATAGTTTATAGTATTTCTAACCGGGCTTATACTTAGTTTATTAAGTAATTTTATAAGGCTATTTATAGTTTATTCTATATACTATAGATAGTATAGTTAAAGATCCTTAGAATTAGCTTAAAGAACTAAGTATAAAGTAGCTAGCTATGCCTTTAAGAATAGATTAAGCTTTTTATTATTTTTAAACCCTTATATACGTTTACGTATAGTAATTAGTCCGTTATACCGGCCTAACCGGCGGTAATTAGTCCGTAGTACCGGCCCCGACCGGCGGTAATTAGTCCGTAGTACCGGCCTTAACCGGCGGTAATTAGTCCGCGCCCTATCCCCTTATCCTTACGCCGTAAGGCGTAGCATAAATATACTATAAGCCTTATAGCGCTCGCTAAGTTAAAAGAGAAACTTATCTAAATAGTTAAGAATATAAGCAAAGGTCTTTTAGCTTAAAAGAGAAGGCACCTTTAAACTATACGCTTATTAACGCTAAAGCTAAAATAAGCATATCTTATAACTAAGGAAAGAAGTATAGTAAAGATTAATAACTATTTAAAGAATAAAGAGTACGATATAAAAAAAGCTTAGTTAAATACTAATAAAAGCTTAAAAGAAACCGCAATCTATACTATAGTAAACTTAGTTTAAGAGGCTAATAAAGCATATAAATTTTATAATAAAGTATTCCCTTTAAAGAATAAGCTTTACTAATATATTTAAGATAAATACCCCCTTAACCTTAACTAAGACGTTATTATATAAAGACGTAGCTTAATATAATAAGTAGTTATTTAGAAGCTATAAAGCGTTTAGATAGTTAAGGCTTCCCTTAATATCTAGCCGTTAAACCTTAATAAGCCGTTATAATTTACCTATACACGCTTACTAATCTACGGAAAAGAAAAGCTTAAAATAAGTATTAAAGCCTATATAGATATTAAGGTAAACCGAAGCCTTATTTTAGCCGACTTAATAAAGACCTTTTAAGATATAACTATAAACTTCTCTTAACGAATTCCTATTTAAGAATTAAGAAGGATAGCTACTATTAAATAAGCATAATTTACCGCGTATATACTAAGAAGGCTAAATAGTAGCCTTGCGGTTATAAAGGTAAAGATTAGCGCTTAAATAGTAAAACGCTAAGCGGCTAATATATTGCTTAACTAAGACTTTTTAGTTTTTTATTAAGGGGACCTTAATAACTTTATATTAATCTTATAGATTAAGGCCTATAAAAAGATTAAAGCTAAAGTTAAGATAGTTTAGCTAAGACTAGTAATATATAGACGGGTAATTTACTTAGTTACTACGACGGTTTTAGCTAGTTCTAGCTACGCCTTACCTATATAGGTCCGGGCGCCGCTATTAAGGCATAATATAATATTTTTCCTTAATAACCTTAAGCTTACTTAAATAATAATATAGGATTATAAAAGCTTTATAGCGATAAACTACTTTAAGGAACTATTAGTACTTTGCTAAAGCTAAAGGATTAGAATAATTACAGACTTTAATAAGCGGTTTTAGCTATATAAAGAGGTCGATGCTACTATTCCCTTAGTAGAAGCCTTTATAAAAAATCCGGATAAAATAAACCTTATTAAGGACTTATTATAAAAAGATCTTATAGTAAACTATAAGCTTAAAATCGGCCGAACTAAGGACTTACTTAAACTTATTACTATTAAGGGCGTCCGGATTTATACTAAGGACTTAAAATACGTATTAAAAGTCTAAGATATCCTTTAATCGTTTCTTTGCTTTTAAAGGGATAAGGGAGTAATATATATAAACGAATTTAAATATATACATATTCCTTAAGTAAAAAGATAGTAATACTAATAAGTTATATTAAGATTATACTTATTAAGTAATAAGGATAAAAAGGTAGTAAATATAATATTTAGCTAGCTAACCGCATAAGGCCGATTAAAATAAGTTTATAAGCTTACTTTATTTCTTATGCCGGTATTTATAGTATAAAAAATAGTAAATAGAAAGGAAAAAGGATAAGTAGTTATAGACTTATAGGGGATTAATGCTATTATTACCTTAAACGCTTACTTTATACCTATTTCAAGCGATATAATTAAACGGCTTTAAGGAAAAAAGTTTATTAGTATAGTAAACGTATAATTGTTTTTCTATTAATTTTTAGTTTACTAAGACTACTAAGAAAGGTTTAAAGTTATAAGCTATTATAAGCTAAAAAGATTATTAGTAATACTTATAGGCTTTAAGAACTCTTTAGTATACGTTTAAAGGTTTATTAATAACGTTTTTTATAAATACTAAGAATACGCGGCGGCTTATATTTACGATATTATTATCTACTTTAATATAGCTAAAGAATACCTTTAATATTTAAAGGCCGTATTCCGCGCTTTTTATAACTATAATATTACCTTATTTAAACTTAAGTCCTTTTTAGCATACCTATTTATATAGCTCCTTAGATTTAAGGTAAACGCTATTAGCTTAATAAATATAAACGAACGCGTGTAAGCTTTAAGGAATATTGCGTTTTTAAAGAACCTTTTTTAGCTTAAGAAATAAATTAGCCTTACTAAGTAGCTAATCTATACGGTCCCGTATTTAGCTAAGGAAGTTAACGTCTTATAAAAACAAAAAATAAAGCTACTTTAAGTAAGATAGGAAGAAGGAGTCCTTTTAAAGGGCTAAAGACGGGCTTAATATACCGCGAAAGCCGCTTTTTAGCTTACTTTAAAAGAAAAAGAGGCCTTCGCAATTTTAACTAAAAAACTTACTAAGTTTTAAACGATTTATTACTTTAACCTTACTTAATAACTATTTATTTAAATCGTAATATCCTAAGAATACGGAGTAGCGGCTATAGCTTTTTACTTAAAAGAAGGTATAAAATAAGATAAAAAGACGCTATTAGCTTAAACTAAGGTCTAGCTTATTATTTACTTAAGCCACGCCCTTTAAGGCGGAGAACCTTAATACTAGCTTATAAAACTTAAAGTAGCCGGTTTAGTATAAGCAGTTTATAAGTTATATACTATAGTACTATCTATAAGAACGCTATAAGCAGTTATCCTTATTAACTATATAAGTACTTACGGAATTATATACTAAAAATCTTTATTCTTTATTAGTATAAAATCTAATAATAAACTAGTCTTTATATCTTAATACTTAAGCTAATTCCCGCTTAAGGTATACTATATTCTAAGCGTTAAAAACGTTATGCTAAACGCTTTTTTACGTTTACTATATTAAGATAATAAGCTAGTATCTTTAAACTAAAAAGGGGAATTAAAACGTATTTAAGAAGATAAGATAATAGACTATATATTCCTTTATACGGAAGTATTAATTAAATTGCCACTCCGCTAAAAATTAAATAACGGATATAAAAAGAATATATAGTAAGTAAAAATCATAGCGTAGCTTAGCGATAAGGATAGTATCCTTAAACTCTTATTCTTTTAATTATAGGGGTTACTATACTTTATAAAGAACAATAAACGCTAAAGACTATATATCTTTAAGACTTATACTAAGGAGATCGTTAAAAACGCTTACGCTAAATATTTTTATACTAGCTATACTTATAAATAGTAAGATCTATTAAAGAGCTTCTCGATCTTATAGCTTAGTAAATATATAAACAAGGTTATAGACAGCTATAATACTTACTTTTATAACTAAACTAACTAAGGTAAGACGCTAAGGTAGCTTATCTTAATATAAAGCCCGCCGGTTTTATACTATATAATAGCTATAAACTTTATTACTAAGCTTTTAATAGTTTAAGTTAAAGAATCCTTATAAAAAGATCTTATAAATAACTTCTTTAATATCCTACTAACTATAACTAATAAATTCTTAAAAATATATCTCCTTATCTTAAGCAATAATTAGTTTATAGCGGAAGATTAAGTATAAGCGTTATATACTAAGCTGCTCTACGCTAACTAAAGGATTTTAAAAAGGATAATCTTTAACTAAAACGTAAAGTTTACCTTCGCATTTTAGCGGACTTTATAATAAGCTTTTAAATTAAAGCTTTTTATATTTATTGCTTAGTACTTATTATAGAATCTAAACAGCTATGCTTAAACTCCTTACTTTACTTTTAAGGAGCCTTATAGAACCCCGCGATAAAAACGCTTAAAGTATATACTATAAAGGCTTGCTTAAAGAGATATAACGAATATTACTAGTTAGACCCCGCTAAGGTCTTTAAGATATAACTACGGAGGGTTAAGAGCCTACTTAACTATAGTTTATAACGTCTAACTATAGTTTACGATATCTTTAACTATAAAAGATACTATAAAAACTACTAAGCGGATTCCGCCGGTATTTTTAAGGGATATCTAAGAATTTTTATAGGATATCTTAACTATAGTTCGACTTATTTTTAACTATAAAAGCACCTTAAAGGATATAGGATAAACCTTACCGCGACTTTTAAGGGATATTTAAGAATATTTAAGGGATTTCCTTAACTATAGTTTATAGTATTTTTAACTAAGCTTATACTTAGTTTATTAAGCAATTTTATAAGGATATTTATAGTTTATTTACGTACTTTAGATAGTATAGTTAAAGATCCTTAAAATTAGCTTAAAGAACTAAGTATAAAGTAGCTAGCTATGCCTTTAAGAATAAATAAGCTTTTTACTATTTCTAAACCCCTATATATATTTATATATAGTAATTAGTCCGTTATACCGGCCTAACTAGCGGTAATAAGTTTATAATACTAGCCCCGACCGGCGGTAATTAGTTTATAGTACTAGCACTAACTAGTAGTAATTAGTCCGCGCCTTATCCCTTTATCCTTACGCTATAAAGCGTAGTAAATAATAGTAATTCCTACTTATTTAAACGGAAATCCCTTAAATATTTACTAAGCTAAGAGCAACTATATCGTATAATTAAGTACTTATCCTATAAGAAGTTAAATACTAAACGATATTTTCTTTAATAAGAAGCTCTTATTAACTTTTAAGTCTAACCTTAATAATAAGCACCTTTTCCTTAACGCGCTTATAATAGAACTTTAAGATAAGTAGGCTATAAAAGCGGAAAAGGCCGCGGCTTACTAAGTATACTAGTTTAATAATCTCCTTTACCCTTTTTTAAAGTACTATACCGCGATAGCTTATAAAGCTAAATAAGACGTAAAATAAGTTTTACTTAGCTAAGCTAAGACTATTACCCTTTAAAAGGTAATCCGCTTTTTAAATACTAATAAAAAATAGACTATAAAACGATAAAACTTATACGACTAAGTAAACTAAATTCGGTATTACTTAAATAGATTAATTATCCTTTAAATAAAAGAAGTAAGGATAAGTTAACCTTAAAACTATTTAGCTCTTTACCTGCTAAATATACTTTAAATTAAGCTTATAATAAAGTTACTTTTTCCTTAAGATAATAAGCTTAGCGGATGTTTTTACTATATACTACTAATAAAGTTTAGCTTAAAGACCTTAACTAAAAATCCGCCTTAAAGGATATTTAGTAGTTTCTTAGTTTAGTATTATTATTTAGCCTTATTTACTATACCCGCGCTAACTAAAGTATTTTTAAGACTTTCGATTAATAAAAACAAGCCTCTTATACTAAGGGCCTTATAGTATACTAAATTCTAAGACGTATATAAGATAAAAGGTTAAGCGCTTAGCGAAAGTATTAAGACTAAAACCTTAATAATAAGCAATAAGAACGCGGTAAGTAATACTCTTAGCGGGCTAAACTTATTTATACTAAGCGCGTAGATATTAAGACTAAGTATAGCCTTAAGCCCTTTAATAAGAATAGTAGTAATACTAAATAAATAATTCTTTAATCTCCTTTAACTACTAAGAAAAGAAGATATACTTACTAAGCCTTAAGAAAAACCTTAATTATAAGCTAAGGACGTAAAGAGATTTAACTTATTAAGACTTTTAAAAGTATTTTTTAATAAAGTTTAAGAAGACGATAAGGCTAGTATATTTTAAGGAGTAGACCGTTTTATTAACTTTATCCGCCGAAACGCTAGTAAAAGCGAGGCCTATATAAATAAATTAGCTATTTAATTAGCCTCCTTCCTTTAAAAAAGTGCGGCGGAATAGTATTCCGGGGACCTCTTAAAACTATAATAAGAAAACTTAGTAAGCCCGGCGTTAGATTAAGCCGATAAATCTTCCCCTTATAAAAATAGTTCGGAATCTACTTAAATATAGCGATATAAGCACTTAATAAAAAGCCCTTTATTATTAAAGATATAGTAATAAGATCCGACTTTAAGTTTTAAATATCGCGCTTATAATATAAAGCTAAGGCCGTGCTTTATTAGCTAGACTACTTAACTATAGTAATTAACTAAAAGCTAGACGTTTACTTATAAAAGTCCTTATAACGTTTAAAATAAAATAAGGATATTAATAAATAGATTAATAAATATAAGGAAATTCTTCTTTAGCTATAAGTTAAATATACTTAAGGATCTTAAAAGCACTTATTAGCGCGAAAGAAATAAGTTTAACCTATAAAAAGGCGAGGGGTAATTAGCTATACTTTATATATACTTAAAGGATAGTTTAAGACGCCCTAGCTATTTATTAAAAGCTTACTAAAGCTAAGGGTTACGTTTTTAAACCGCTTAGTAAGTGCGGATATACTACGGGCCTTATAGCGCTTACTAAGCTAAAGGAGAAATCCGCCTAAATAGCTAAGAATATAAGCTAAGGTCCTCCGGCTTAAAAGAAAAAGAACTTTTAAGACTATATACTTACTAACGCTAAAGCTAAAGCGGGTATACTTTATAATTAAAGAAAGAACTATAGTAAAAACCAACGACTATTTAAAAGATAAAGAGTAAAATATAAAAGAAGCTTAGTTAAGTACTAATAAAAGCTTAAAAGAAACCGCAATCTATACTATAGTAAACTTAGTATAGGAGGCCGATAAAGTATATAGATTTTATAGCGAAGTATTCCCCTTAAAGAATAAGCTTTATTAATACGTTAAAGATAAACACCCCCTTAACCTTAACTAAGATATTGCTATATAAAGACGTAGCTTAGTATAGTAAGTAGTTATTCGGAAGCTATAAAGCGTTTAAATAGTTAAGGCTTCCCTTAACGTTTAGCCGTTAAACCTTAATAGGCCGTTATAATTTACTTATATATACTTACTAATCTATAGAAAAAAAGGGCCTAGGATAAGTATTAAAGCCTATATAGATACCGGGGTAAACCGAAGCCTTATTTAAGCCGACTTAGTAAAGCCCTTTTAAGACGTAATTATAAACTCTTCTTAATAAATTCTTATTTAAGGAGTAAGAAGGATAGCTACTATTAAATAGGCAGAATTTACCGCGTATATTCTAAGAAGGCTAAACGGTAGCCTCGCGGTCGTAAAAGTAAGGATCGGCGCTAAAATAGTAAAACGCTTAGCGGGACTTTTTCGTTCCTTACTAAGAGGACCTTATTAACTCTATATTAGTCTTATAAATCGGGGCCTATAAAGGGATTAAAGCTAAAGTTAAGATAGTTTAGCTAAGACTAGCGATATATAAATAGGTATTTTACTTAGTTACTATAATAATTTTAGCTAGTTCTAGCTACGCCTTACTTATATAGGTTTAGGCGCCGCTATTAAAGCATAATATAATACTTTTCTTTAATAACTTTAAGCTCGCTTAAATAATAATATAAGATTATAAAAGCTTTATAGCGATAAACTATTTTAAGGAACTATTAATACTCCGCTAAGGCTAAAAAGTAAGGATAATTATAAACCTTAATAAGTAGTTCTAGCTATATAAAGAGGTTAATACTACTACTCCCTTAGTAAAAGCCTTTATAAAAAATCTAAACAAATTAAACCTTATTAAAGAATTTTTATAAAAGGATCTTTTAGTAACCTATAAACTTAAAATCGGCTAAACTAAGGACCTACTTAAACTAACTATTAATAATAGCGTCCGGATCTACGCTAAAGACTTAAAATACGTATTAAAAGTCTAAGATATCCTTTAATCGTTTCCCCGCCTTAAAAAGGACAAAGGAGTAGTATATATAAGTAAATCTAAATATATACGCATTCCTTTAGTAAAAGGATAATAATATTAATAAGTCGTATTAAGATTATACCTATTAAGCGATAAAGATAAAAAGGTAGTAAATATAATATTCGGCTAGCTAACTATATAAGGCCGATTAAAACGAGTTTATAGGCTAACCCTATTTATAGCGCTAGTATTTATAGTATAAAAGACGGTAAATAAAAAGGAAAAGGGATAAGTAATCGTAGACTTATAAGGGATAAACGTTATTACTACTATAAACGCTTACTTAATACCCTTTTAAAGCGATATAATTAAACGCCTTTAAAGAAAGAAGTTTATTTATATAGTAAACGTATAATCGTTTTTCTATTAGTTTTTAGTTTACTAAGACTATTAAAAAAGGTTTATAGTTATAAGCTATTATAAGCTAAAAAGATTATTAGTAATACTTATAGGCTTTAAGAACTCTTTAGTATATATTTAAAGGTTTATTAATAACGTCCTCTATAGATATTAAGAATACGCGGGGGCCTATATTAACGATATTATTATCTACTTTAATATAGCTAAAGAATACCTTTAATATTTAAAGGCTATATTCCGCGCTTTTAACGACTATAATATTACCTTATTTAAACTAAAGTCTTTCTTAGTATACCTATTTATATAGCTCCTTAGATTTAAGGTAAACGCTATTAGCTTAATAAATATAGATAAACGTATATAAGCCTTAAAGAATATCGCATTTTTAAAGAACCTATAATAGCTTAAGAAATAAATTAGCTTTACTAAGTAGCTACGCTATAAAGTCCCGTATTTTACTAAGAAAGTTAACGTTTTATAAAAACGAAAAACGGAGCTGCTTTAAGTAAGATAAGAAGAAAGAGTCCTTTTAAGGGGCTAAGGACGGGCTTAATATACCGTAAAAGCTACTTTTTATCTTACTTTAAAAGAAGAAAAGGCCTTCGTGATTTTAACTAAGAAACTTACTAAGCTTTAAATAATTTACTACTTTAACCCCGCTTAATAACTATTTATTTAAATTAATATATCCTAAGAATATAAAGTAGCGGCTAAAGCTTTTTACTTAAAAGAAGGCATAGAATAGGATAAAAAGATACTATTAGCCTAAACTAAGGTCTAGCTTATTATTTACTTAAGCCGCGCCCTTTAAAGCGGAGAACTTTAATATTAGCCTATAAAACTTAAAGTAGCCGGTTTAGTATAAGTAGTATGTAAGTTATATACTATAGTACTATCTATAAGAATGCTATAAGTAGTTATCTTTACTAACTTTATAAGCACTTACGGAATCGTATATTAAAAATCCCTATTTTTTACTAATATAAAATCTAATAATAAGCTAGTCTTTACGTCTTAATACTTAAGCTAATTCCCGCTTAAGGTATACTATATCCTAAGCATTAAAAATATTATGCCGGACGCGCTTTTATATTTACTATATTAAGACGATAGGCCGGTATCCTTTAACTAAGAAAGGGAATTAAAACGTATTTAAGAAGATAAGATAACGGACTGCGTATTCCTTAATATAGAAGTATTAATCGAATTGCCGCTCCGCTAAAAAATAATCGATAGATATACGGAGGATATATAGTAAGTAAAAATTATAGCGTAGCTTAATAATAAAGATAGTATCCTTAAACTCTTATTCCTCCGGTTATTAAGGTTACTATACTTTATAAAGAATAATAAACGCCGGAGACTATATATCTTTAAGACGTATATTAAGGAGATCGTCGAAAACGCCTATACTAAATATTTTTATACTAGCCGTACCTATATATAGTAAGATCTATTTAAAAGCTTCTTAATCTTATAGCTTAGTAAATATAGAGATAAGGTTATATATAGCTATAATACTTACTACTATAACTAAACTAATTAAGGTAAGATATTAAAGTAGCTTATCTTAATTTTAAGCCCGCCGGTTTTATATTATATAATAGCGATAAACTTTATTATTAAGCTTTTAGTAGTTTAAGCTAAACAATCCTTATAAAAAGACCTTATAAAAAACTTCTTTAATACCTTACTAACTATAACCGATAAATTATTAAGAATATATCTCCTTATCTTAAGCAATAACTAGTTTATAGCAAAAGACTAAGTATAAGCATTATATACTAAACTACTTTATACTAATTAAAGGATTTTAAAAGGGACTATCTTTAACTAAGACGTAAAGTTTACTTTCGTATTTTAGCGGACTTTATAGTAAGCCTTTAAATCGAAGCTTTTTATATTTACCGCTTAGAACCTTTAAATTAACGGCTTATTAAAAAGGCGAAACTAAACTATAAAAATCGCGCTATAATTCTTTACCGCTAATTTCCTAGACCTACGCTAAACCGATTCGCTAGTTGCCTTTTAGTTTAGCCTTAATAATTTCTTCTTCTTAATAATTTACGCGGCCTTTAATAAGCTTATTATAAGGATAAAAATAAATAACAGCCTCCGGTTCCTTAGTAACTACTTATACTTATAAAACTAAGAGGTTTTATAAAAAGAAGCTAGGTTAGCTATCGCTTATACTTAAGCCGCTATAAAAGATAGATATAATACGAAATACCGTCCGCTAAAATTTAAGCTTAGTAATTAAGTCTAGCTATAGCTTAGTAAAGGCTACTATATTATAGACAGCAGACTAATAAAGCTTTAAGAAAGACGTCCTAAGCTGTTTAAAGTTACTATTAAAGTAAGATAGCTTATATACTAGCTAAATATAAAAAGGTCTTTTAATATTTATTTATTTATTTTAGTAGTATAACTACGCTTAGCGGATAAGCTAGCTATACGCTTAAGATTAATTTAAGATAAAAGGATACCTTACTTAAATAAGTAAAAAGTAAAAGGAATCTTATAAAACTATATAAAAAAGAAAGGCAGCGGAAAGCTAAAAAAGGACTTTTTTATAGCTTAAAAAGGCTAGCTAAGTAGCTAAAACTTATAGGTAAACGAAAAAGCGGTCTTCTCGCTAAAAATTATAAAAGCCTTCGAAAAAGCATAAGAGGAGTTAGTTACTTAAGTAGTTCGGATAAGAGTATAATATGCGGCCTTTATAACTTAATATAAAACTCTTTAACTAAGAGAATTAAGCGGTTAAGCCTAAGCATAAGACTTAAAGGCTACTATAAGTTATAAGAAACTATAACTTACTATACTTAAGGTAATTAGTTATTTTAATAATAATATACCGCCGTTTACCTTAAGTAATAAGGCCTTTTTAGCCTTATAATATACTTATTTAAATTCTCTCCGCCGCTTACCCTCTTTTCTTTCTTTTCTTCTTTTTATAACTATATTTCTCTTTCCCGCTAGCTATAGCCCGCCGCACCTTACTTACCTTTATATATATAACCTTCTTTACCTTAAGCTTAAAATCCTTATACTCTTATTCTAAGTGCTTTTATCGTTTAACGTTTCCTATAGCTAAGACTAGCTATTTTATAACTACTTCTTTAACCCGCTCTCTTATAAGCCCTTACGCCTTTAATATAAAGAATATAAGTAAGCGCTTAAGCTCTATAAAAACAAGGCGGCTATCCTTTATAGCTTAAGTTCTTTAATAAGAGTTAAAACCTTTAAGTTTAAGCTTCCGTATAAACCTACGCCGCCTTCCGTAGCCGCGCTTAAGCTAATAAATTCGACTTAAATTACGGCACTATAAAGGCTAGTTTATATTACCCTCTTTAAATACTTAACTCGGACGACTTGCCTCTTAGCCTTATACTATAGCGTGGTTTAAATAGCCGGTTTCGCGGTAACTTAACTATACCTCCCGCTTAGCTTTTACTATTTAAAAGCCCCCGCCGCCTATATATTTTTAAGGCATAGCCGGTAATCCTTTTTCGCGGAATAACTAGCTAATATTTAATGCCCTTAAGTTAGCTAACCTTATTATAGTCTTAAAATCTATAGTAGCTACTATAGCTAGTAGAAACTTACTTTAACTAAACGACTAAAACGATATTTATACTATCCTTAACTATATATTTAAGGCTTAGCTTAACTAGTTTATAGCTAGGTTTATAGCGGCGTCTTAAGCTATTATAGCTAAAACCCTATCTCGCTTTATATACAGTCTAGCCTATACTATAAAATCATTTTCTTAGCTTATAGCCGCTATAAGCTTTAAAGACTTATTTAGTCTTACTTAGCAAACGCTTTTTCCGCTTACCGCTATACTTAGCCCGGCTATATAAAGGCGTACGAGCGCCTTACTATAGTCTATCCGCTATCCCTCCTTAACTTAAAGAGATAGCGATAACTAGCCTTATAATATATTCCGCCGCTTAATCTTATAAGAGCTGCTAGTAATAATTAATATAATCCTTAATAAGCCTAGCTTTACGGGCTTACACTTTAGCGATAAGATTATAATAATTAAGAGTTTCCGCCTAGCTATAAACTACGCTAAGTTTTACTTATAGGCCCGCAAAAAGTCTAAACGCGACTTAACTTTAACTTAAGTAATAAAATTCTTAGGCTTTAATATTTACTTTTTTAGCTATACCGACTACGCGCTTTATATTCTCGCCTTTAAGGCCCTTTTTATAAAGAAGTTCTTTAAGACTATTAAGTATATTTAAAACCTTAAGAGTAAGGGGTTCAGCACTAAGGCTATTAAGGACCTTATTACCCGCTTTTAAGCGGGAATATAAACGTTTAATACCTTAGTACTAACTATACCTATTAATATTAGCGGGATAGCTTACCCTTACCTTAATACCTTCTTAGTAGCTAAACGCGCGTTAGTTAGCAGAAAGGCGTAGGTAATAACGCTATATAAAAAGGATAATAAGTTAAAAAGCCTAGTAATAAAAAGCGGGGGATAATTATAATATTAATAGTAAGTAAGATATAATATCTTGCTTATAGGCGGCTTATTAAGCTAGTAAGTAGTATAGGAAATTTAGCGGAGGATTATAAAACGGCGTAAAAAGGTAAGTAGGATAATAATACGGGATAAGGCTTAAATAAAGCTAGTCTCTTATAATATATCCCGCTAAGAAATTTAAGCATTCCCCGGCGCGGAGACTCCTTACTACTTAATAAGTGCTTAGACGTACGCTTTAAAGGAGAGTTAGAAAAGTTTATTATAAGTTTTAGCTAAACGCGCGAATCGCCTTAATAAAGACGAAGATATATAACTAAATAAGAGGTAAGGATTTACGATAAAAGCCGCTTATTAGCTATCTTAAGCTGCTTAGCTATTATTAGCTAAGTAGGCGGAAAAAACTATTAAAAGAATAAGGACGGCGTACTATTAATATAGCGCGAAGACGCTACTATAAAGCTATTACTTAGCGCCCCTTTTACTTTATTTTTATATTAAACTAATAAGGACGTTAGCTTTTCTTTTTTACTTAAAGGAGTTATTATAGAATTTAAATAGCTATGCTTAGACTCCTTACTTTATTCTTAAGAAGCTTTACAAAACCCCGTAATAAGAATACTTAAAGCACGCACTACGAAAGCTTGCTTAAAGATATATAATAAATATTACTAGTCGGACCCCGCTAAGGTTTTTAGGATATAACTATAAAGGGTTAAAAGCTTACTTAACTATAGTTTATAACGTCTTTAACTATAAGAGATACTAAAGAAACTATTAAGTAGATTCCGCTAGTATCTTTAAGGGATTTCTAAGGATTTCCGCGGGATATCTTAACTATAGTTTAACCCGTTTTTAACTATAAAAGCACCCCGGAAGATATAGGATAAACCTTACCGCGATTTTTAAGGGATATTTAAGGATATTTAAAGGATTTCCCCGACTATAGTCTATAGTGTTTTTAACCGGGCTTATGTTTAGTTTATTAAGCGATTTTATAAGGATATTTATAGTTTATCTATATACTATAGATAGTATAGTTAAAGATCCTTAAAATTAGCTTAAAGAACTAAGTATAAAGTAGCTAGCTATGCCTTTAAGAATAGATAAGCTTTTTACTATTTCTAAACTCTTATATATGTTTATGTGCGGTAATTAGTCCGTTATACCGGCCCGACTAGCGGTAATTAGTCTATACTACCGGCCTAAACCGGCGGCAATTAGTTTATAGTACCGGCCCTAACCGGCAGTAATTAGTCCGCGCCTTATCCCCTTATCCTTATACTATAAAGCATAGCACTTAAGCCGCTATAAAGGATACATATAATAAGAAATACCGCTTATTAGAATTTAAGCCTAGCGATTAAGTCTAGCTATAGCTTAGTAAGGGCTATTATATTGCGGATAGTAAACCGGCAAAGCTTTTAAAAAAGACGTATTAAGCTGTTTAAAGTTACTGCTAAAGTAAGATAGCTTATATACTAGCTAAATATAAAAAGGTCTTTTAATATCTATCCGGTCGTTTTAATAGTATAACTATGCTTAGCGGACGAGCTAGCTATACGCTTAGGCTTAGTTTAAGATAAAAGGATATCTTACTTAAATAAGTAAAAAGTAAAATAAATCTTATAAAGCTATATAATAAAGAAAGGCGGCGGAAAGCTAAGAAAGAAGTTCCTTATAGCTTAAAAAGACTAGCTAAGCAGCTATAACTTATAAGTAAACGAAAAAGTAGTCTTCTCGCTAAAGATTATAAAAGCCTTTAAAAAAGTATAAAAGGAGTTAGCTACTTATATAGTTTAAATAAAAGTATAATGCGCGGCCTTTATAACTTAATATAAAACTCTTTAACTAAGAGAATTAAGTAGTAAAGCTTAAATATAAGACTTAAAAGCTATTATAAGTTATAAGAAACTATAACTTATAATACTTAAGGTAATTAGTTATTTTAATAATAATATACCGCTGTTTACTTTAAGTAATAACGCCTTTTTAGCCTTATAGTATACTTATTTAAATTCTCTTTACCGCTTGCCCTCTCTCCTTTCCTTTTTTCTTTTTATAACTATATTTCCCTTTACTACTAGCTATAGTTCGCCGTACCTCGCCTACTCCTATATATATAACCTTCTTTACCTTAAGCTTACGATTCTTATACTTTAATTTTAAGTCCTTTTATTATTTAACGTTTTTTATAGCTAAGAATAGTTATTCCGCAACTATCTTTTTAGCCCGCTCTCGCGCAAGCCCCTACCGCTTATATAATTTTTAAGGCGTAGCTAGAAATCTTTATTAGTAAAATAACTAAATAATACTTAACGCCTTTAAGTTAGCTAACCTCGCTATAGTCTTAAGATTTATAGTAGCCGCTATAGCTAGCGGAAACCTACTTTACTTTAACGACTAAAACAACGTCTACGCCGTCCTTAACTACGTATTTAAGGCCTAGCTTAATTAGTTTATAGCTAGGTTTATAGCGGTATCTTAAGCTACTATAGCTAAAACCTTATCTTGCTTTATATACGGCTTAGCCCGCGCTATAAAATCCCCTTCTTAGCTTATAGCCGCTATAAACCTTCAAGACTTATTTAATCTTACTTAGTAAACGCTTTTTCTACCCGCCGCTATACTTAGCCTAGCTATATAGAGGCGTATAAGTGCCTAATTATAGTCTATCCGCCGTCCCTCCTTAACTAAAAGAGATAGCGATAACTAGCCTTATAATATATTCCGCCGCTTAATTTTATAAGAGCCGCTAGTAATAACTAATACGATCCTTAATAAGCCCGGCTTTATAGGCCTATACTCCGGCGATAAGATTATAATAATTAAGAGTTTCCGCCTAGCTATAAACTAAGCTAAGTTTTACTTATAAGCCTATAAAAAGTCTAAATATAACTTAACTTTAACTTAAGCAATAAAATTCTTAAGCTTCGATATTTACTTTATTAGCTGTACTAACTACGCGCTTTATATTCTTACTTTTAAGGCCCCCTTTATAAAAAAGTTCTTTAAGACTATTAAGTATATTTAAAACCTTAAGAGCGAGGAGTTAAGCACTAAGGCTATTAAGGACCTCGTTACCCGTTTTTAAGCTGGAATATAAACGTTTAATACCTTAATACTAACTATACTTATTAATACTAGCGAGATAGCTTACCCTTACTTTAATACTTTCTTAGTAGCTAAATATATATTAATCGGCGGCAAGGCGTAAGTAGTAGCGCTATATAAAAAGGATGATAAGTTAAAAACCTAGCGATAAAAAGTAAGGGATAACTATAATAGTAATAGTAAGTAAAATATAATATCTTACTTATAAACGGCTTAAAAAGCTAGTAAGTAATATAAGAAATTAAGCGGAGGATTAAAAATAGTATAAAAAAGAAAGTAAGATAATAATATAAGATAAGGCTTAAATAAAGCTAGTCTCTTATAATATATCCCGCTAAGGAATTTAAATATTCTTTAGCGCGGACACTCCTTACTACTTAATAAGTGCTTAAACGCACCTTTTAAAAGAAAGTTAGAAAACTTTACTATAAGATTTAGCTAAACGCGCTAATTGCCTTAATAAAAATAAAGATATATAACTAAATAAAAGGTAAGGATTTATAATAAAAGCCGCCTATTAACTATCTTAAGCTACTTAGCTACTATTAGCCGGATAAGCCGAAAAAACTATTAAAAGAATAAGGATAGCGTATTATTAATACGGTATAAAGTCGCTATTATAAAGCTATTCTTTAGTGCCCCCTTTACTTTATTTTTACTTTAAACTAATAAGGATATTAGCTTTTCTTTCTTACTTAAGGGAGTTATTATAAAATCTAAATAGCTATACTTAAACTTCTTACTTTACTCTTAAGGAGCCTTATAAAACCTTAAAATAAGAACGCTTAAAGCACGTTTTATAAAAGCTTACTTAAGGAGATACGATAAATATTATTAATCGGACCCCGCTAAGGTTTTTAAGATATTACTATAAAGGGTTAAGAGCTTACTTAACTATAGTTTATAACGTCTTTAATTATTAAAGATACTATAAAAACTACTAAGCGGATTCCGTTAATATCTTTAAGGGATATTTAAGGATTTCTATAGGATATCTTAATTATAGTTTGACTTATTTTTAACTATAAAAGCACCTTAAAAGATATAAAATAAACTTTACCGCAATTTTAAAGGATATTTAACGATATTTAAGGGATTTCCTTAACTTTAGTTTATAGTGTTTTTAATTAAGCTTATACTTAGTTTATTAAGCGATTTTATAAGGATATTTATAGTTTATCTACGCACTAATAATAAATAAAAAGATAGTATAGTTAAAGATCCTTAAAATTAGCTTAAAGAACTAAGTATAAAGTAGCTAGCTATACTTAAAAGAATAAATAAGCTTTTTACTATTTCTAAACCCTTATATATGTTTATATATATTAATTAGTTTATTATACCGGCCTAACTAGTAGTAATTAATTTATAGTACCGGCCTTAACTAGTAGTAATTAGTTTATAGTACCGGCCTTAACTAGCGGTAATTAGTCCGCGCCCTGTCCCCTTATCTTAATGCTATAAGGCGTAGTATTATATCTTTTATTTTATATATTTTATATATAAAAAGATTAGTCTTATATATAATCTTATTATTATTATACTGAAAAGGTAATCCTTTTATTAAAAGAAGTATATATAGCTTATCTTTTTTTTATATCGTAATTTTAAACGATTTACTATTATAGGAGTTATCGCACTATAATTTACTAATACGTTAAGGCAATGTCCTCTTAACTTTAATAAAAGGGTTATTTTATACTTTAAGAATTATTATTTTATATAAGTAAGTTCTTTTTACTAAGAAATAGCTTATTATTCCTAGGCTTAAATTTATTTTTACCTCGTTTACTAACTTCTTAGTAGATTTCAATTCCGTTTATAATATAAAGGATCTTAGTATTTTTCTTAAAACTAGTTTATTTAAATTACTAAGTTTCTTAATAGCTTTAAAAACTAAATCTTTAATAATAGTATAATCTTTTATTATAGTATTATTAATAAAAACTACTTTAATAGAAATCATCTTATTATATCGTTTAAGGTTATTATGCTTTTCTTACTACGTTTTTAGCTAGTGTTTAAGCATATCTTTTAAGAATTGCTTTACTTTAAAAATCATCTTTAAATTATAATTCTTATTACGAAGATTATAATTAATCTTAAAATACTCGCTATATCGTCTTTATATATCTTTAATAGCTAAGTTAAGGAATTTTATTTCTTTTTTAAGCTTATCTGCTAACTCGTTCTTTTTTTTTTAAGATCGTCCTTATCTTTAATTAAATTAGTAATATACGTAAAAAGAGATATATAATCTTCTTTTAGCTTAATAATCTTATCCGTTAAAGCTAAGTTACTATCTTAAAGATTTTTAATAGTTATTTTATTATACAACTTAAAGAGTAAAGGTTATTCGATTTTAATCCGGTTATTAATGTTTTCTTATATAAGTTCCTTTTTATCTTCTTTAATTTCTTTTTTAAGGGTTTTTTTTAAAAACCTTAGTATTAGTTATAAGCTTTATAGTTATAATAGCGGGTTTATTATAAGTCTTCCTTAGTTTAAGAAACTAGCTGCTTTCTTACTTACTTAACTTATATATAAGATAGTTATTATTATAGTCTTTAGTTTAAGATAGCTACTTATAAGCCCTATCCTTAATAGTAATCACTATATTAAGATACTTATTTAATAAAGCGCAAGGCTAATTATTATCTTCCTTTATAAAAGTAGGCTTTTTGTTTATTTTATAAAATTTAAAGTCCTTTAAATTATAGCTTTCTTTAATATTTAAAGGCATAACATTTATATTAAAATAAAAATATTTTCTTCGCCTTCGTAAATAGTTTATAAGGAAGTTTCATACTTATAATTATCCTTAATCTTTAAAGTATTTCTCTATTAGTCGTTTAAGCTTTTAGCTTTAATCTTTATTTTAAGTTTTCTTTATAAAGACCTTTTATAAGCGAACTAGTCTTAAACAGACTAAAGGTTAGTATAATAAGCTTAGCGTAGATTTTTTCTATATTCTTAGTAAAAGGTAGTAGTAAAGTATGTTGCGGATAATAAGCTAAAAGCGTATTATTCTTTTAAATAAGTATATTTCTTTCCTTAAAGAAATTCCCCTTTTTAATATAATCTCTAATAATATAGCCTTTCTTTTAATAATTAAAGTATTAAATAGCTTTTTTTAGCGGGCTTTAGCGTGCTTACTTTAAAGGTATATAGGTTTATTATATTACTTAGGTCGCGCTATTACTACTTATTGTTTTTCTTAATTACCTCGCTAAAGGTTAAACGGTACCTTTTTTACTGCTGGCGTTTATACTACTTATCTTTTATCTAGACTGCTAAACTAATATAGTCTAAAAGCGTTTTTAGCTTATTTAGGCGGAAGATTTCGTTTTTTACTTCTTCTTTAAGACCTTCGTAAAAAGTCGCTATAAGAGCATCGTCTTCTTATTTAAACTTAAAGGTTTTTATATCGGAATTAAGCTATATAAGCTAATAAAGACATAACTTACTTAAGGCTTCTTAATTTATACTTTACTAATCGTTGCTTATTTATAGTTCCGAACGTTTTTTATATAGCTTCTTTAAAGTTATTAATTTTTTTTAAAACATTCTTCGTTTTAAAATCCTTATCTTTAAGACTTTTATTTATATAGTCCTTAAGAATTAATTCGAACTATATTACGGCTAGGCCGTATAGGTAACTAAATATAAATATAACTTTTACTACTTTTTAATTTATCGTAGTAAGATAAAACTAAAAATAAGCTTTTAAAGAGGTAATAAACTCTTATAGCTTAGCTAATTCTTTAGTATAAGGTTTAAGAACTTTAATCTTTAAAATAAAACTACTATCTATAAAGCTTATAAGAGGATAAAAAAGCTTTAAATATCTTAAACTAGCTTATAGCTAACTAGTTAGCTATAGTATTATAAAAGTAAACATTTTTCTCCTATTTATTATAATTTAATAGGCGTAATTATAATAAATACTTTTTTTATTTTAAAAGCTTAAAGAACTTACTAAGTATAAAATACTAAGTAATCTTTATTAAAGCTATTAAATTTATAAAAACTTAATAAGTTAGCTTTATATAGCGGGAATATAGGTAATTAGCGGGTCTGATAGTTATCTTACTTAAGGGCTTATATTTAAGTTAATAGTATACCCTTTAAAGTAGTAATTATCATGCGAAATATAAAGAAGACTAGCTATTTACTTAAGTTATTAAATTTATCCTTCTTATAATAAGCCTCTTTAAAAGCTATTTATACGCTTAGCTAAAATAGCTATTAATATTAGTTTATTATTATAAGCTTTAATATTAATACTTTTAAGGTAGGCCTTAATATCCTTTTTTTAATAATACTTACTTAATTAGTTTATTATTAAGTTCGCTAATTATTAAGTTAGTATACTTTATTAGCTTATAGTATACTACGCTTTATAGTATAAGGATAAGGGGATAAGGCGCGGACTAATTACCGCTAGTTAAGGCTAGTACTACGGACTAATTACTACTAGTTAAGGCCGGTTATATAAACTAATTACCGCGAATTAAGGCCGGTACTATAAACTAATTACTGCTAGTTAAGCTAGTATAACGGACTAAATACCGCATATAAACGTATATAAAGGTTTAGAAATAGTAAAAAGCTTATTTATTCTTTTAAGTATAGCTAGCTATTTTATACTTAATTCTTTAAGCTAATTCTAAGGATCTTTAACTATACTATCCTTTTATTTATCATTAATATATAAATAAACTATAAATATCCTTATAAAATCGCTAAATAAACTAAATATAAGCTTAGTTAAAAACACTATAAATTATAGTTAAGTAAATCCCTTAAATATCCTTAAATATCCCTTAAAAATCGTAGTAAAGTTTATCCTATATCTTTTAAGGTGCTTTTATAGTTAAAAATAGGTTAAACTATAGTTAAGATATCCCGCGGAAATCCTTAGATATTCTTTAAAGATACTAGCAAAATCCGCTTAATAGTTTTTATAGTATCTTTTATAGTTTAAAACGTTATAAACTATCGTTAAGTAAGCTCTTAAGCCTTTATAGTTATATCTTTAAAACTTTAGCGGGGTTTAATTAATAATATTTATTATATCTCCTTAAGTAAGTATTTATAGTGCGTGCTTTAAGCGTTCTTATTATAGGGTTTTATAAAGCTCTTTAAAAGTAAAGTAAGGAGTTTAAGCATAGCTATTTAAATTCTATAATAACTCCCTTAAGTAAGAAAGAAAAGTTAATATCCTCGTTTATTTAAAGTAAGAATAAAGTAAAGGGGGCGCTAAGTAATAGCTTTATAGTAGCGTCTTTATACTATATTAATAGTATACTATCTTTATCCTTTTAATAGGTTTTTTAGCTTATTTAGCTAATAGTAGCTAAGTAGCTTAAAATAGTTAGTAAGCGGCTTTTATTATAAATCTTTACTTTTTATTTTATTATACGTTTTCTTTTATTAAGGCGATTAGCGCGTTTAGCTAAAACTTATAATAAGGTTTTTTAACCTTTTTTTAAGGCGTGCGTTTAAGTATTTATTAAGTAATAAGGAGTCTCCGCGCTAAAAATTTTCGAATTCCTTAATAAGATATATTATAAAAGACTAGCTTTATTTAGGCCTTTATTTTATATTATAATCCTACTTACCTTTTACGCCGTTTTTTAATCCTCCGCTAAGTTTCTTATACTACTTACTAGCTTTATAGGCCGCTTATAAGCAAGATATTATATCTTACTTTTTACTACTATTATAGTTATCCCCCGCTTTTTATTACTAGGCTTTTTAACTTAGTATCCTTTTTATATAGCGCTACTACTTACGCCTTTCCGCCGATTTACGCGTAGTTAGCTACTAAGAAGGTATTAAGGTAAAGGTAAGTTATCCCGCTAATATTAATAGGTATAGTTAGTACTAAGGTATTAAACGTCTATATCCTTACTTAAAAGCGGGTAATAAGGTCTTTAATAGCCTTAGTACTAAACTCCTTGCTTTTTAGGTTTTAAATATACTTAATAGTCTTAAAAACCCTTTTTATAAAAGGGGCCTTAAAAGCGAGAATATAAAGCGCGTAGTTAGTACGGCTAATAAAGCGGATATTAAAGCCTAAGAACTTTATTACTTAAGTTAAAGTTAGGTCGCGTTTAGACTTTTCGCGGGCTTATAAGTAGAACTTAGTATAATTTATAGCTAGGCGGAAACTTCTAATTATTATAATCTTATCGCTAAAGTATAAGCCCGTAAAGCTAAGCTTATTAAGGATTATATTAATAACTATTAATAGCTTTTATAGGATTAAGTAGCGGAATATATTATAAGGCTAGTTATCGCTATCTTCTTTAATTAAGAAAGGATAGTAAATAAACTATAATAAGACGCTTATACGCCTTTATATATCTAAGCTAAGTATAGTAATAAGTTAAAAGAGCGTTTACTAAGTAGGACCGAATAAGTCTTTAAGGCTTATAGCGGCTATAAGCTAAGAAAGGGATTTTATAGCGCGGGCTAAACTATAAGCGAAGCGAGATAAGGTTTTAGCCGTAGTAGCTTAAAACGCTACTATAAACTTAGCTATAAACTAATTAAGCTAAGCCTTAAATATATAATTAAGGATAGCGTAGATATTATTTTAATTATTTAGCTAAAGCGGGTTTCCGCTAGCTATAGCGGCTATTATAAATTTTAAGACTATAGTAAGGTAAGCTAACTTAAAAGCATTAAGTATTAGCTAGTTATTTTACTAATAAAGATTTCCGGCTACGCCTTAAAAAATATATAGGCAGCGGGGGCTTCCGGACTATAAAAGCTAAGTAAGAGGTATAGCTAAGTTACTACGAAACCGGCTATCTAAACTACGCTATAGTATAAGGCTAAAGGGTAAGTCGTTTAAGTTAAGTGTTTAAAGAGGGCAGTATAAGCTATTCTTTATAGTGCTATAATCTAAGTCGAATTTATTAGCTTAAGCGCGGTTACGAAAAGCGGTATAGGTTTATACGGAAGCTTAAACTTAAAGGTTTTAGCTCTTACTAAAAGACTTAGGGCTATAAAGGATAGCCGCCTTAATACTATAAAGCCTAAGCGCTTACTTATATCGTTTATATTAAAGGTATAAGAGCTTATAAGAGAGTAAGCTAAAAAAGTAATTATAAAATAGCTAATCTTAGCTATAAAAGATATTAAATAATAAAAGAACTTAAAATAAGAGTATAAGAATTATAGTCTTAAAGTAAAGAAGGTTATATATATAGGAGTAAGGTGCGGCGGGCTATAACTAGCGGTAAAAGGAAATATAGTTATAAAAAGAAAAAAGGAAAGAAGAGAGGGCAGGCGGCGGAGAGAATTTAAATAAGTATACTATAAAGCTAAAAAGGCCTTATTACTTAAAGTAAACGGCGGTATATTATTATTAAAATTACTAATTAAGTAAGTTATAGTTTCTTATAACTTTTAGTAGCCTTTAAGTCTTATACTTAGGCCTTACTACTTAATTCTCTTAGTTAGAAAGTTTTATATTAAGTTATAAAGGCCGCGTATTATACTCTCGTTTAAACTACTTAAGTAGCTTACTCCTTTTATACTTTTTTAAAAGCTTTTACGATCTTTAGTAAAAAGACTGCTTTTTCGTTTACTTATAAGTTATAGCTACTTAGCTAGCCTTTTTAAGCTATAAAGAACTCCTTCTTTAGCTTTCCGCTGCCTTTCTTTATTATATAGCTTTATAAGATTCGTTTTACTTTTTACTTATTTAAGGAAAGTATCCTTTTACCTTAAACTAAGCCTAAGTATATAGCTAGCGTATCCGCTAAGCGTAGTTATACTCTGAAAATAATTAAATAGATATTAAGGGACCTTTTTATATTTAACCGGTATATAAGCTATCTTACTTTAGCGGTAACTTTAAACGGCTTAGTGCGTTTTTCTTAAAGCTTTACCGGTCTGCTATCTACGATATAATAGCCCTTACTAAGCTATAGCTAAACTTAATCGCTAAGCTTAAATTCTAGCGGGCGGTGTTTTTTATTATATTTATCCTTTATAGCGGCCTAAGTATAAGCGATAACTAACCTAGCTTCTTCTTATAAGACCTCTTAGTTTTATAGGTATAAGTAGTTATTAAGGAACTAAAGGCCGTTATTTATTCTTATTTTTATAATAAGCTTACTAAGGGCTACGTAAATTACTAAGACGAAGGAATTATTAAGGCTAAACTAAAGTATAACTAGTATATTAGTCTAGTATAAGTCTAGGAAATTAGCGATAAAGAATCGTAGCGCGATTTTTATAGTTTAGTTTCGCCTTTTTAATAGGCTATTAGTTTAAAGGTACTAAGCGGTAAATATAAAAAGCTTTAATCTAAAGGCTTATTATAAGGTCTACTAAAATACTAAGGTAAACTTTACGTCTTAATTAAAGATTATCCCCTTTAAAATCTTTTTGTTAGTTTAAAGTAGCTTAGTATATAACGCTCGTACTTATTCTTCTGCTATAAACTAGTTATTACTTAAGATAAGGAGATATATTTTTAAGAATCTATTAATTATAGTTAATAAAGTATTAAAGAAGTTCTTTATAAGATCTTTTTATAGGGATTATTTAGCTTAGACTATTAAAAGCCCGGTAATAAAGTTTATTGCTATTATATAGTATAAAACTAATAAGCTTTAAATTAAGATAAGCTTCTTTAATATCTTACTTTAATTAGTTTAGTTATAGTAGTAAGTATCGTAGCTATTTATAACCTTATTTTCGTATTTACTAAGCTATAAGATTAAGAAGCTCTTAAATAGATCTTACTATATATAGGTAAGGCCGGTATAAAAATGTTTAGCATAAGCGTCTTTAATAATTTCCTTAGTATAAGTCTTAAAGATATATAGTTTTTAGCGTTTATCGTTCTTTATAAAGTATAGTAACCTTTATAATTAAAGGAATAGGAGTTTAAAGATATTATCTTTATTGCTAAGCTACGCTATAATCTTTACTTACTATATATCCTTTATATATCTATTAATTCTTTTTTAGTAAAGCGGCAATTCGATTAATACTTTTATATAAAGAAATACGCGGTTTATTATCTTATTTTCTTTAATACGTTTTAATTCCCCTTTTTAGTTTAAGGATACTAGCTTATTATCTTAGTGCGGTAAATATAAAAAAGCGTTTAGCACGACGTTTTTAACGCTTAAGATATAGTATACCTTAAGTAAGAATTAGCTTAAATATTAAGACGCGAGGACTAGCTTATTATTAGATTTTATATTAATTGAAAATAAGGATTTTTAATATACAATTCTATAAGTACTTATATAGTTAGTTAAGATAACTACTTATAGCGTTCTTATAAATAATATTATAATACGTAATATATAGACTACTTATATTAAACCGGCTACTTTAAGTTCCGTAAGCTAGTATAAAGGTTCTCCGCTTTAAAAGGCGCGGCTTAAGTAAATAATAAGCTAGACCTTAGTTTAAGCTAATAGTGTCTTTTTATCCTATTTTATACCTTTTTTTAAGTAAAAAGCTATAAGCGCTACTCCGTATTCTTAAGTTATATCGATTTAGATAAATAGTTATTAAGCGGGGTTAAAGTAGTAAATCGTTTAAAGCTTAATAAGTTTCTTAGTTAAAATCGCAAAGGCCTTTTTTTCTTTTAAAGTAAGCTAAAAAGCGGCTTTTACGGTATATCGAGCCTATCCTTAGCCTCTTAAAGGGACTCCTTTTTCTTATCTTACTTAAAGTAGCTCTATTTTTCGTTTTTATAAGACGTTAACTTCTATAGCGAAATACGGGACTATATAGTATAGCTACTTAATAAAGCCGATCTATTTCTTAAGTTATTAAAGGTTCTTTAAAAACGCGATATCCTTTAAAGCTCGTACGCGTTTGTTTATATTTATTAAGCTAATAGTATTTACCTTAAATCTAAAGAGCTATATAAATAAGTATACTAAGAAGGACTTTAGATTAAATAAGGTAGTATTATAGTCGTAAAAAGCGCGGAATATAGCCTTTAAATATTAAAGGTATCCCTTAGCTATATTAAAGTAGATAATAATATTATTAATATAAGCCGCCGCGTATTCTTAGTATCTATAAAGAACGTTATTAATAAACCTTTAAACGTATACTAAGGAGTTCTTAAAGCCTATAAGTATTACTAATTATCTTTTTAGCCTATAATAGCTTATAACTATTAACCTTTTTTAGTAGTCTTAATAAGTTAAGAATTAATAAAAAGACGATTATACGTTTACTATATTAATAAACTTTTTTCTTAAAAGGCGTGTAATTATATAGCTTTAAAGGGGCATTAAGTAAGCGTTTAAGGTAATAATAGTATTAATCCCTTATAAGTCTATAATTACTTATCCCTTTTTCTTTCTATTTACTATCTTTTATACTATAAATACTAACGCCGTAAATAAACTTAGCTTATAAATATATTTTAATAGGCTTTATATAGTAAGCTAGCCGAATATTAAATCTACTACCTTCTTATATTTATCGCTTAATAAGTATAATCTTAATATAACTTATTAGTATTGCTGTTTTTTTACTAAAGAAATATATATATCTCTTTAAATTTATTTATATATACTACTTCTTAATCTTTATAAAGGCGGGGAAACGATTAAAGGATATCTTAGACTTTTAATACGTATTTTAAGTCTTTAGCGTAGATCCGGACGCCTTTATTAATAGTAAGTTCGGGTAAATCTTTAGTTTAGCCGATTTTAAGCTTATAGCTTACTATAAGATCCTTTTATAAGAAGTCCTTAATAAGCTTTATTTTATCCGGATTTTCTATAAAGGCTTCTGCTAGGGGAGTAGTAGTATTAACCTTTTTATATAGCTAGAACTACTTATTAAGGTCCGTAATTATCCTTACCTTTTAGCCTTAGCGGAGTACTAATAGCTCCTTAAAATAGTTTATTATTATAAAGCTCTTATAGTTTTATATTATTGTTTAAGCGAGCTTAAGGTTATTAAGGAAAAATATTATATTATGCTTTAATAGCGGCGCTTAAACCTATATAAGTAAGGCGTAGCTAAAACTAGCTAAAATTGTTATAGTAACTAAGTAAATTACCTATTTACGTATTACTAGTCTTAGCTAAACTATCTTAACTTTAGCTTTAATCTTTTTATAGGCCCCGATCTATAAAACTAATATAAAGTTAATAAAGTCTCCTTAATAAGGAACTAAAAAGTCTTAGCTAAGCAATATATTAGCCGCTAAGCGTTTTACTATTTAAGCGCCGATCCTTACTTTTATAACTATAAGGCTACTATCTAGCCTTCTTAGTATATACGTAGTAAATTCTACTTATTTAATAGTAGCTATCTTCTTACTCCTTAAATAAAAATTAATTAAGAGGAGTTTATAGTTATATCTTAAAAGGTCTTTATTAAGTCGGGTTAAATAAGGCTTCGGTTTACCTTAGTATTTATATAAGCTTTAATACTTATCCCGGGCCCTTCTTTTCTATAAATTAGTAAGTATATATAAGTAAATTATAATAGCTTATTAAAGCTTAATAGCTAAACGTTTAAAGAAGCCTTAACTATCTAAACGCTTTATAACTTCCGAACAACTACTTACTATACTAAGCTATATCTTTATATAGCAATATCTTAATTAAGGTTAAGGGGGTATTGATCTTTAATATATTAATAAAGCTTATTCTTTTAAAGGAATACTTTACTATAAAATCTAAATACTTTATCGGCCTCTTAAACTAAGTTTACTATAGTATAAATTATAGTTTCTTTTAAGCTTTTATTAATATCTAACTAAGCCTGTTATATATTATACTCTTTCTCCTTTAAATAGTTATTAGTCTTTATTATAGTTCTTCTTTTAGTTATAGGGTATACCCGCTTTAGCTTTAGTATTAGCGAGTATATAGTCTTAAAGGTTCCTTCTCTCTTAAGCCGGAGGACCTTAGCTTATATTCTTAACTATTTAAATAGGTTTCTCCTTTAACTTAGTAAGCGCTATAAGGCCCGTAGTATATCCGCCTTTATTAAGCGGTTTAAGAATATAACCCGCGGCTTAAGTAAGCCTTTAATAGATAGCTAAGGCGTCTTAAACTATCTTTTAAGTATATATAAGGTATAGCTAATCGGCCTTTACTTTTTTATAAGTTAAACTTATTTCTTTCGCGCTAGTAAGTGCTTTTAAGATCCTTAAGTATATTTAACTTATAGCTAAAGAAGAATTTCCTTATATTTATTAATCTATTTATTAATATTTTTATTTCCTACTTAATATTATAAAGATTCTTATAAATAAACGTTTAGCTTTTAGTAAATTACTATAGTTAAGTAGTTTAGCTAGTAAAGCGCGGCCTTAGCTTTATATTATAAGCGCGATATCTAAGACTTTAAGTTAGATCTTATTATTATATCTTCGATAATAAAATGCTCCTTATTAAGTGCTTATATTATAATAATTAAGCGGATTTTAAACTGTTTTTATAAGGTAAAGATCTATTAACTTAGTTTTATATTAAGCTTGCTAAGTTCTTTTTATTATAGTTTTAAGAGGTCCTTATAATACTATTTTACCGCACTTCCTTAAAGAAAGGAGGGCAATTAAATAGCTAATTTATTTATATAAGCCTCGCCTTTACTAGCATTTTAGTAGATAAAGTTAATAAAATAGTTTACTCCTTAAAATATATTCGCTTTATTATCTTTTTAGACTTCGTTAAAGGATACTTTTAAAAGTCTTAATAAGTTAAATCTCCTTATATCCTTAGCTTATAGTTAAGGTTTTTTTTAAGGCTTAATAAGCGCCTTTTCTTTTTTTAATACTTAAAAGAGATTAAGTAATTATTCGTTTAATATTACTACTATTTTTACTAAAGGGCTTAAAGCTATACTTAGTCTTAGTATCTATATACTAAAAATAACTAGGTTTAGCCCGCTAAAGGTATCGCTTACCGCGTCCTTATTACTTATTATTAAGGTCTTAGTCTTAATACTTTCGCTAAGCGTTTAAATTTCAATTTTATATATATCTTAAATTTTAGTGCGCCGTGGGGCCCTTAATTTAAAAAGCTCGTTTTTCTTAATTAAGAGTCCCGAAAATGCTTTAATTAGCTCGGGTATAGTAGATAAAGCTAAACGGTAATACTAAACTAAGAAACTACTAAGTATACTTTAAGGCGGATTTCCGGTTAAGACTTTTAAGCTAAACTTTATTAATAGTATATAGTAAAAAATATCCGCTAAGCTTTTTATCCTAAAAAAAGAGTAACTTTATTATAAGCTTAATTTAAAAGGTATTTAATAAGCGGGGAGCTAAATAGTTTTTAGGTTAACTTATCCTTACTTTTTCTATTTAAAAGATAATTAATTTATCTGAGTAATATTAAATTTAGCTTACTTAGTTATATAGGTTTTATTATTTTATAACTTATTCTTTATTAGTATTTTAAAAGCGGATTGCCTTTTAAAGGGTAATAGTCTTAGCTTAGCTAAGCGGGACTCGTTTTACGTCTTATTTAGCTCTATAAGCTATTATAGTATAGTACCTTAAAAAAGAGTAAAGGAGATTATTAAACTAATATACTTAGTAGGCCGCGGCCTTTTCTACTTTTATAGCCTACTTATCTTAAAGTTTTATTATAAGTATATTAAGGAAAAGGTACTTATTATTAAGGTTAAACTTAAAAGCTAATAAGAGCTTCTTATTAAAGAAAATATCGTTTAGTATTTAACTTCTTATAAGATAAGTACTTAATTATATAATATAGTCGCTTTTAGCTTAGAGAATATTTAAGGGATTTCTATTTAAATAAGTAAGAATTGCTATTATTTACTATGCTTTATAGTATAAGGATAAGGGGATAAGGCGCGGACTTATTACTATTAGTTAAGGCTAGTACTATAAATTAATTACCGCTAATTAAAGCTAGTACTATAAACTAATTACCGCCGGTTAAGCTAGTATAACGGACTTATTACTATATATAAATATATATAAGGGTTTAAAAATAGTAAAAAGCTTATTTATTTTTTAAAGTATAGTTAGCTACTTTATACTTAGTTCTTCAAGCTAATTTTCAGGATCTTTAACTATACTATCTTTTTATTTATTATTTATATATAGATAAACTATAAATATCCTTATAAAATCGCTTAATAAACTAAATATAAGTTAAATTAAAAATACTATAAACTATAATTAAGGAAATCCTTTAAATATCTTAAAATATCCTTTAAAAATCGCGGTAAAGTTTATCTTATATCTTTTAAGGTGCTTTTATAGTTAAAAATAGGTTAAACTATAGTTAAGATATCCTACGGAAATCCTTAAATATCCCTTTAAGATATTAACGGAATCCGCTTATTAGTTTTTATAGTATCTTTTATAGTTAAAAATATTATAAACTATAGTTAAGTAGGCTTTTAAGCCTTTATAGTTATGTTTTCAAAATCTTAGCGGGGTCCGACTAGTAATATTCGTCGTATCTTTTTAAGCGAGCCTTTATAATATATACTTTAAGCGTTCTTATTACGGGGTTCCGTAAGGCTCCTTAAAAGTAAAGTAAGGAGTTTAAGCGTGGCCGTTTAGGTTTTATAATATAGTACTTTTAGCGGGAAATTAATAAGTCTCTTACTATTATAGCTTAGTATATAAGAAATTAAGTGCGTCTTTTACTATAAGGTCTTTATTAAGGTTTTTAAATAGTTCGTACTTATAAAGGCTATTTTAAAAAAGCTTTAAACCTTTAAAGTTGTTCTTAAGTATACTTTTAGCTTTTAAACTAAGGTAATTAGTATTAAGATATCTTAATTATTACTACTTAACTTTATTATTATTATTACTAGCAAGAAAAAGGGTTTATAAAGAGTTAATAGTAGTTATATTAAAGCTTATTATTATCTTAAAGATAGTAGTAGCCGCTTTAAAGCTTATTGCTTCCTTAGCTTTTTGCTTTTATAAAATTAAAAGCTACTTAAGCTATTCTTTTTAAATGTATTATTATTATAATACTCTAGCTAATTTTAATAATTATAAAAATCTTAATAGCTTTAAGGATAAAGTATTCTATCTTTTATAATACTAACTTTGCTTTTTTTATTAAAAACTAAAATATTCTAGTTTTTTTTCTTTAAAAAGTAAGGGTTTTTTATTGCTTTATAAAAGCATAGATTTTTAATAATTATAGTGTTCTTTTTATTAAAAAGCTATACTTTATAAATATATCTATAAAGTCTTTTAAGACTTAGAAGCCTTTTTTTTATACTTTAAGGTTTATTTTAGCTATTTTAGCTATTTTAGCTAATATTCTTTACGGCTTAGTAATATATATAATATAACTTTAAGTTTAAACTTGTTTAATATAGTATTTATAAAAAACCTTAATTTCTTTAAGTAAGGCTTTTAGCGGCGTCTTCTTAAAGGCTATACTATATATAAGTAAAATGTTAGCTATAAATATCGCTATTATAATATACTAAGGCTAAAAAAAGTCTAGTAGCTTTATTTTAAAGTATATTACCTTATTAAACTTTATAAGCATACAGCCGGCTTTTTTTACTTTACTATTTTACTAAGATAAATAAGGCGCGCTATAGCGTAGTATAAAAGAGTCCTCCTTAAAAAAGGCCTTTATTCTTTAAATGTAAAATTCCGTTGTATTATTTAAAGCTAGCACTTTAATAAGGGCGCCCGCGGTATTATTCTTAAATTTTAAACTTTAAGCAATTAATAAATTAAAGGCTTAATTTTATATACGCGAAAATAAGACTTAGTAAATTCCTATAAAAGTATTTATATTATAGAAGTAGTAATTAATTCCTTAAAAGCCTATAAGCCTATATTAGAAAAATTCTTAATATATATTTATAAAGGACGTTTAAGCTACTAAGCTTAAGTTATAGCTAATTATCGCGTCTTCTTTACTTAAGTAGTATACTTTATAATAAAAGCCCTTCGTCTTATCTTTATTAATCTTAAAACCGGCTTTATTATATGCTTTTAAGACTTATTTTAAGCCTATATAGCTAAGGTAGCAATATATTACACTACAGTTTCACTATCGCTAAGAATATAATAAAGCTATAAAGTTAAAAGTTATATATATACCTTTAAGTCCGATATTAAAATTATAATTATACGTATTTTATCTATAATATTATAAACCTTAGTCTAAAAAGGAATATAGAATAGCTGTTTTATAATATTATTAAGCTTAATACTTTTTTTTATAAGGTACTAGTTGCTAATTAAGCTAGCTAGTAATATTAAGACGTAATTAACGTTTAATAGTTTTAATATAACGTTGCTAATAATAATTTTAAATGTACTTATAGCTTTTACTTATAGTAAGCTACTATTTAAAGATATTATAAAAAGAATTTAATATTTTTTATATTTATTAACTATTTTTAGCCGTTAAAGCAATAAGTAGCGTATTTAAAGTTTATAACGGCTTTATTTTAAACGGACTTATATTCTTTTTCTACTTTTTAGCTTAAGAGGTAGCCGTTTAATTTGCTTTTAGCTATTATAATTACTATAATGCCCGTCTTTTTAAGAGCTTAAAACGCTTTTTAAAACTTAAAAGCTTTAATTAAATACTTAGTTTAGTAGTCCGGCTCTTTATATATAACCTTTTTAAGTTTTATACGAGAGCCGTGCTTTATAATTATATCCTCCTTAAAGATATTAATTCTTTTACTAGTTTACTTAAGCTAATATTCTTACTAAAGTTATTACTTTTATTAAAGCTCTTAATATTACTTTTACTATTATTACTAAGGCCCTTATTTTTACTAAAGGCGGTATTTGCTAAAGCCTTTACCCTTTTCAGCCTTAGCTACCTTTTTAAGCTATTAATATAGCTTATTTTTTAAGAGGCGGTTCCTATATTATTAACTATAAGCGTAGTTACTAAACTAGTAAAAGTAATACTTTTAAATATTCTAAAGGGCTAAGATAATAAAGAGCCGCTTTATTAAGTCTTTATCTACTATAATAAGCTAATCGTAGCATTAATATAGCTTCTTTATAAACGTTTTTATATTAGTTAACTTCCTTTTATTTATATTAATAACTTCTACTTATATAATATAAAGAAAAACCTTAAGGGCCTTTATATAAACTACTTAATTAAGTTTATAGTCTTTTAAATAATTATATTTATCCTTTACTTATTTTTTATTATAAGATCTCTTATTTTAAGAGTAATACTTATAGTAATATTATACTTCGCTATTTTATTATTTTTCCTTTAAACCTTAAACTTAGGAGTGCTTATTAAAAGCGGCACCTTAGTACTTACTACGCCCTACGGCGTAAGGATAGGGGGACGGGGCGCGGACTAATTACCGCTAGTCGGGGCCGGTACTACGGACTAATTACCGCTAGTCGGGGCCGGTACTATAGACTAATTACCGCTAGTCGGGCCGGTATAACGGACTAATTACCGCACGTAAACGTATATAAGGGTTTAGAAATAGTAAAAAGCTTATCTATTCTTAAAGGCATAGCTAGCTACTTTATACTTAGTTCTCTAAGCTAATTCTAAGGATCTCTAACTATACTTATCTATAGTGCGTAAAGTAAACTATAAATATCCTCGTAGAATCGCTTAATAAACTAAGTATAAGCTTAGTTAAAAACACTATAGACTATAGTCGGGGAAATCCCTTAAATATCCCTAAATATCCCTTAAAAATCGCGGTAAGGTTTATCCTATATCTTTCGGGGTGCTTTTATAGTTAGAAACGGGTCGAACCTTAGTTAGGATATCCCGCGGAAATCCCTAGAAATCCCTTAAAGATACCGGCGGAATCCGCTTAATAGTTTCTACGGTGTCTCCTATAGTTAGAGACGTCGTGAACTATAGTTAGGTAGGCTCCTAACCCTCCGTAGTTGTGTCCCGGAAACCTTAGCGGGGTTCGACCGGTAATGTTCGTCGTATCTCCTCGGGCGAGCCTTCGTAGTGCGTGCTCCGGGCGTTCCCGTTACGGGGTTCCGTAGGGCTTCCTTAAGAGCAGAATAAGGAGTCCGGGCGTGGCCGTCTAGATTCCGTAATAGTACTATTAAGGATGCCCTTATAGCCTTTTATTTTAAGAGTAATAATAAGTATTATTATTTAATAATTATAATTTTCTCCCCCTTAAAGCTTATTTTTATAAGTTTTACGCTTATGTTATAAAGCTATAGAATTTATTATGCGTTTTAAAGTCGTTAAAGGTTTATTTTTAGCTTATAGGTTATCTTATAAGCGGGTTATATAAGTTAACTAAATACAACTATAAACTTAGCTAAATATAGTTAAAAGGTCGTATCTTAGTTATATATACACGTTGTAAAATATATAGAGTACTAGTAAAAGCTATAAACTTATATTATAGTTTATTATAAGAAGTAATAGCTTAAATTTAAAGCTACCGCGTTAAGGCTTAACTTAGTCTTTAAAGGCTTATAAGTTAAAAGGTTAAGGTAATTCGGTTGAAATTAATCGCAAAGTTTATATAAGAGCTATAACTTATAAAACTAGTTACTTTTACTAAAAGTAACAGCATCTTTATTAAAAGATAACTAGTATTTTAGTATATTTTTATTACCTCCTTATTAGTTTTTATATATTATAAAAGGAGTATAAAGCTAAAAAGTCGCTATTCTCGTATCTTTTAGCACTCCTTGAGCTTTAAGATAGCTTACTTTTAATTTATCTTTTATAAGGTTTAAATATTAAACCGCACTATTTTAGCGCATATTATAGGCGTATATATACAAACCGGAACAAATAACCGGGCTTATAACCTATTAAAAAAGGAGCTTTAAAAGATATTAATAGTTTCTCGCTAGCTAAAAAGAAATATATATACGAGTAGTAGCTTTATATACCTATATAGTTAGCCGTTAAAAATAAAAGCTAAGGCTACGCTTAAGGATCTTATAATAAATTAAGTATAAGGCCTTAGTATATATACTCTTTGTATTTATAATACTTATTAACGGCTTTTAAGCTAAAACTTAAACGTTTAATACTTTAGTATTAACTATGCTTATAGTAATATATAGAACAGCTTAGCTTTACTTTAAGACTTTCTTAGTAGTTAAGCGCGCGTTAAATAGCGGAAAGACGTAAATAATAGCGGCGTATAAAAAAATAAGTTAAAAAGCTTAGTAATAGTAAATAGTAAAAGGCTATAGTAGTAGCAATAAGTAGGATATAATATCTCGCTTATAGGCGGCTTAGTAGCTAAGTAAGTAGTAGGGAAAAATATAATATAGGAAGAAGAATTACATAAAAGGTTAGTAAGTGTTACGGGCTGGGCCCTGGATTGGGCCCGGGCTGCGCCCGTGCAACCGACCCTTGATAGGCGTGGTCAATTGACTAGCTGGCAGCTTAGTCAATTCGTCTTCTTTTGCCCTCGCTGCCGCCGTCTGACGCAGTGGCTCAATTGAATGGCTGCCCCGCAGCATCGAACAGTAGCATGACCACTGCTTTAGCCCCGTTGGGGCCGACCCGTTACAGTAAGATAATAATATAAAACAGGACTTAGATAAACTAGTCTCTTATAATATATCCCGCCGTAGAAAACAAGTAATCCTTAGCTTAACTGCTCTTTATAGCTAAAAGAGCGCTAAGGCCTTATGCTTAAAAAGGAATTATAAACTATACCGCTTAATTTAACTAAATATAAAGAGGTTACCCCGCTTAATTTAATATATAGCTAAGTATATAAGAGGAAACCCCCTTAATAAAACCTTTACTTACTTTAATTAGCCACTTAACCGCTATAGGTTAAATAAGCCTAAGAAGCTACTAAGAAGATAAGAATAAAATAACTACTAGCAGGATAGAAAAACGCTATAATAAAGCTATTACTTAGCGACTTTTTTCTTTACATTTATAATAATTAATATAAATATTAGTTTCTTTTTCTTAAGAGCGCTATAATAAAGTATAAGCGTTTGTACTTAAACTTTTTACTTAGTCTTTAAGGATTCTTTATAAATATTATTAAATAAACTCCGCTAAAGTTTTTAAGAGATACTTAAAGATACCCGCGGGAGATTTTAATTATAGTTTATAACGTTTTTAATAATAAAAAACACTATAAAGACTACTAAGCGGATATATTATATTAACTTCTCGATATAGTAGTAAATACACTACAACTAATAGCAGTAGTAGTAGTAGTAGTAGTAGTAGTAGTAGTAGTAGTCGTATAAGCCTCTTTAAAGCTTCCCTTAATTTTAGCCTCCTTAAAGCTTCCCCGGAATTTTTAGCTATATATAAACTAAAAGCTATTTTACCCTTTATTATATTAACCTTTTATAGACCTCCTCTTTAATAAGGACTATTTATTATTTAATATTATTTATTAGACTGTTTATTATTTCCCTGCTTATTTTAAATCACTTTTTATTATATATAGGCTATTAAATAGCTACTAAAATAGTAAAACAAGACCTTTACTTCTTAGATACCTATTCCGTCCTTTATGTTTATAAGCTAATTCTGTTTATATAAATTGCTCCCTTATTAAATTCCTTAAATAGGCTTTATTTATATTTAAGAGTTATAAGCCCGGATTTCTTTTGCTCTATATAAGGGAAATTAGTTATTATAGTACCTTTATTTTACTTTACGCTCTTTTTAAGTTATTACGCCTTTTAAAGTAAAAGAAGCTCTCCTTATAGAAAATTATATAAAAACACCTTATTTACGCCGCCTTATTTTACTCTTTTTCCTCCTTTACTAAAATAATAGAATTTATAAGCTTTTTAAAGGGACCTGTCCTTAAACGCCCCTTAAACTAAGAACGTTAGATTTTCATAATATAAGAATACACTATTTCCTACGGAATTTAAAATTAAATTAATCTTTAAGTTACCTAAAAATAACTCTTTTTACGGCTTCTTAAGGAACCCTTAGCCTTATAAGTGAATTATTAAGCAGAGGAAATTATAAATAAACCTTTTTGTCGATAATTTTAAGACCTATAAGTTCTTTTACTTTAAGTATAAAACTAAATTATAAATCTATAAAGACTAGCAAAAGGCCCTTTTAACTTTATAGTAATATGTTATAAAAAACATTAGAAATTACTATTTTACGATAGTATGTATTTACGACGTTCTTACTAAGCTTTCTTTATTATAAAAACGGGTGTACTCCTCTTTATAAAATAAGCAAAAAAAGTAGTCCTTACGAATTTTAAAAGGATTCTATCTTTATTAGATAAAAGTAACTTAGCTACTTAGATTATAAATTAGTAAAAAGCCTTTATAAATAGAAAAAGAACGTTGCCTTTAAAGGTAAAAGACCTACGCTTTATATAAAGCTTTTGAAAATGTATTTTTAGCCTTATTAGCTCCTTTACTAATTACTAAATTAACTAAATAGATAGAAAAGCAAGATAGAATAAAGACAGGTAGTTAAAAACATTTTTAAACGGCCTTTGAATTTTAAAGATTTTCGAAAGGCAATAAGTTACGAAATCTATAACAAAATTAAAATCCACCTTCTTTACTACTTTCTAAAGCTACTCTTGAAAATACTTATCTTTTTCCTTAGTCTTTTTTCAGCCTTTTTGCTATTATAAAAGACGGTATTATTATATAAACTGTTTTTAATATAATAAATAAATACGACTAAATAGCTAGCAACCGAATAAGAAAATCTAAAATTCTATTAACGAGTTTCTTACTACTTCTTATAATAAAGCCTTAATTAAAAACGCCTTTTATAAGGCTAAGAAATATAAATTCATTAATCTTTAATTAGATTTTAAATCTTTAGAAAACCCGGATTTAATAGATATATTAGTACACTCTGTAGCCGTAACTAAAATAGCCCCTCTTACTATTTTATAAGTACCCGCAAAAACGTACTTATTAAAAAACTTATTTATCCTTAAATACGGATTAAATAGGTATATTTTCAACGCTTAAGACCGCTTCTTAAATTATATACCGACGTAAGCCTAAGCTTTAGCGGGCCTTTAAGAATCTTAAATTCTTAGTTATAGCACCTTCTTTATGCAAATCTCTACTAAAGTATTTTAATCAAACAACTATTATATATATTCCGCGCTATAGCAGTAAATATATTGCAACTAACAGCCGTAGCAGCAATAGTAATAGTAGTAGTAGTAGTAGTAGTAGTAGTAGTAGTAGTAGTAGTAGTAGTAGTAGTAGTAGTAGCACGAGCCTTTTTAAGGCTTCCCCTAAATCTTTTGCTATATATAAACTAAAGGCTATTTTACCCTTTATTATATAAACCTTCTATAACCCTCTTTCTTAATAAGGACTATTTATTATTCGATATTATTTATTAAAGTATTAATTATTTCTATGCTTATTTTAAATTACTTCTTATTATATATAAGCTATTAAATAGCGACTAAAATAATTAAAAAGAGCTTTATTCCTCAGTTACCTATTCCTACCTTTTTATTAATAAGCTAATTCTCTTTATATATATTGCTTTTTTACTAAATGCCTTAAATAGGCCTTTTTTACGTTTAAGAGTTTTAAGCTTAGATCCTTTTTACTTCGCATAAAAGAAATTAGTTATTACGGTGTCGTTATTTTATTTTACGCCCCTACTAGTTAAATACGGTCTTTAAGAGTTAAAAACGCTCTCTTTACGGAAAATTACTTATAGAAGTACCTTATTTACGCTATCTTATTTTACCTTTATTCCGCCTTTACTAAAATAGTGAAATTTATAAGCTCTTTAAAAGGACTTATTCTTAATATATCTTTTAACTAAAAACATTTAATTTAAACAATATAAAAGTATGCTATCTCGTACGGAACTTAGAATTAAATTAATCCCTTAGTTACCTTAAAAAGGCTCTTTTTACGGCTTTTAAAGGAGCCCTTAGCCTTAAAAGTAAACCCTTAAGTAAAGAGAATTACTAAACTTTTTATTAATAATCTAAAAACCTATAAGTTCCTTTACTTTAGGTATCGAACTTAATTACAAAGCTATAAGGACTAATAAAAGGCCTTTTTAACTTTGTAGTAATATATTATAAAAATCATCGGAAATTACTATTTTATAATAGTAAATATTTATAACGTTCTTATTAAGCTTTCCTTACTATAAGAAAAAGTATAGCCCTTTTTATAAAATTAGGAAAATAATGTCCTTACGAATTTTTAAAGGATTTTATCTTTACTCTATAAAACTAACTTAGCTACTAAGATTATAAACGAGTAAAAGGCCTTAATAGATTTAAAAAGAATATAGCTTTTTAAGGTATAAGGCCTATGCTTTACGCAGAGCTTTTTAAAAGCTATTTTTAGCCTTAATAGCTCCTTTACTAATTACTAAATTAATTAAATAGACGATAAAGCGAAATAAGATAAAAACGGATAGTTAAAGACCTTTTTAAATAGCATCGATCTTTTAAAGATTTTCGAAAGGCATTAAGCTACGAAATCTATAACGAAATTAAGATCTACCTCCTTTACTACTTTCTTAAGCTACTCTTTAAAAGACCTATTTTCTTTCTTAGCCCTTTCTTTGCCTTTTTCCTTTTATAAGAGATGGTATTACTATATAAACTATTTTTATTATAGCGAGAAAATATAAGTAAATAGCTAGAAACTAAATGGGAAAATCTAGAAATTTTTTAACGATTTTTTTATTATTCCTCGTAATAAAGCCTTAGTTAAAAACGTCCTTCGTAAAGAAAGAAATCTATAAATCTTGAGTCGGATTTTAAATCCTTAGAAAACTAAGATTAAATAGATATATTAGTATAAGCTATAGCCGCAGCTAAAACGGCCCTGATTATTGTATTATAGGTACTTATATAAACGTACCTATTAAAAACTTATTTATCTTTAACTACAGATTAAATTAACATATTTATAACGCTTAAGACCGCTTCTTAAATTATATGCTAATATAAGTCTTAGCTTTAATATAACGGAAACCTTATTCTATTAGTAATCCTAAGTACTAAAAGTACTAATATTTCATAAAGTAAATACCGCTAAATATAAAGGAGTAATTAGTAAAGTAAATACTGCTAGTTACGAGTTATAACTATTAAAGTAAATACTAGTAGTTATAAGGGAAGATAATATAGCTTAATAGTTAAGAGACGGCTAGTATTAAGTATAAGCGGTATAGGTTAAATACGCTTATATTCGGCTTATGCTAGCTTCGGCTAGTAACGGGATTAATATTGGATAAATCGACTAATACTTTATATAATCGACCGATACCTCGTATAAAGCTAAAATAGGAGGCCTTCTTTTAAAAGAGGATAAAATCTTATAGAAAGTTTTAAGATAAGGATATTTAGTCTTATAAGCTAGTCGTAAGTAATAAAGCGTATATTACTTATAACTAGTAATAGAGAGAGTATAAGCTATTTTTATTAGGTTAAGAAGTAGTTTAGTAACCTTATAAGTTATATAAGGTATAAGTTATAGATAAGCATATAAAAGTATATAAAAGCATATAAAAGAAAAGCCTTTTAGTAGCCTTAAAAAGATATAAAAAAAGGTCTTTCCTCCTCTTTCCCTTAACTCCTTTTTTTTTTTTAGCTAGTTTTAACCTAAGAAATCCGTATAATAAGATACCCTTACCTTATTTAGTTTAGTAGTTAGCACTAAGTCTTCTTCTCCCTTTCTAGCTAGTAAATTTAAATTAGATAAATTACGCTTAACTACTTCTCGTATAAGAAACGATAAAGGTTCTGTAATATAAAACTAGCTTATAAGAATCTTTACGAACTTAATAGCTCCGATAGAAAATACTTAGTATTTATATACTTAGTAGATTATTTAAGCTATTAAGTAAGAGAAAGGTATTTATTATAATTACGTCTATTTAATTATAATAAATAGAGAGGCATAAATTAAAAAGCCTTAAGTAAGTTATATCTTTATTAGCTTATATAGATCGATTTTAATAGATAACTTTTAAGCTAAAATAGAAAGACGATGCCTTTATAGCGACTTTTTATAAAGGTCTTAAAGAAGAAGTTAAAGACGAAATTTACCGCCTAGATAGGCTAAAAACGCTATTAGACTATATTAGTTTAGCGGTCCGGATAGACAATAAGTAACATAAACGCCGGCAGTATAAAAAGCACTCTTCGACTCCCGGCGGGGTTATAAAGAAAAACAATAAGAAGCGATAGCGCGACTTAAGTTATGATATAATAGACCTAAATACCCTTTAAGCGAGCCCGCTAAAGCCTGCTAAGAAAGCTATTCGATGCTTTAATTAAACGAAGAAAGGCTATATTATAAAAGATTATATTAAGAAAAGGAATTCCTTTAAAAAAAGAAATATGCCTATTCGTAAGAGTAATGCCCTCTTAGCTTATAATCCGCGATATACTTTATTATTACCTATAATAAGGATATTAAAGAAATCGACGCTAAGCTTATTATACTAACCTTTAGTTTGTTTAAGACTAGTTCGCTTATAAAGGGTCTTTATAAAGAAGAACCGGATAAAGAAATAAAGATAGAAGCCGAAAGCTTTAACGACTAATAAAGGAATGCTTTTAAGATTAAGGATAATTATAAGCTAAGAACTTTTTTATAGACTATTTACGAAGATAACGAAAACGCTCCTTATTTTAATATAAACGTTATACTTTCGAATAAAGAAGAAAGCTATAATCCGGAAACCCTTAAAATAAATAAAGAGCCCTTTTTTAAAAAAGAAAATAGTAATAAGCCTTACGCTCCTTTTATAAAATATCTTAATATAGTTATTACTATTAAGGATAGGGCGTAAAAGTAGCGATCTAAGACTAAATACTATAAAGACAATTGCTATATATACCTTTCGGATAAGTAAGGAAGTAGATAGTTTCTTTAATTAAGGAAGACTTTTAATAAACCCGCTATAACGACTAAAGAACTTACTATTAATACTAAGGTTTTTATAGAAAACCTTAAGGAGGTTATCGAAGCTAATAAAGAGGAACTTATATAAGAAAATACCGATAACCGGATTAAAATTAAATAACTTTTACTTTTTATGCAATATAACAAAACGACTATTAAAACCCTTTAAAACGGTAACTTAATATTAATAAGTAAAATCGTTAAGCTAAAAGAAGATTATATATCTCTTTTTATATATATTACTGATTTAATTAAAGATAAAGACGATCTTAAGAAAGAGAACGACAAGCTAGCTAAAAAGCTTAAAGAAGATACGGAATTCTTTAACTTAGCTATTAAAGATATATTTAGACGATATATCGAGTATTTTAAGACGATTTATAATCTTCGCAATAAGAATTAAAATTTAAATATGCTTTTAAAAGTAAAGAGATCCTCGAACGATATACTTAAAAACTAGCTAAAAACGTAGCAAAACGAGCATAATAACCCTAAACGATATAATAAGATAATTCGTACTAAAGGAGTTTTTATTAATAATACCGTAATAGAAAATTATACTATTATTAAAGATTTAGTTTTTAAAGCTATTAAGAAGCTTAGTAACTTAGATAGACTATTTTAAGAAAAGGACTAAGATCCTTAGTATCGCATACGTAATTAAGATCTACTAAGAAGTAAGTAAACAAGGTAAAAACCTAATAAGCCGAAGAATAGTAAGGCTATTTCTTAGAAAAAAGAACTTACTTACGTTAAATAATAATTCTCGAAGTATAAAAATAACCCTTTTATTAAAATTAAAAAGACATCGCCTTAACGTATTAGTAGATTGCGGTGCGATAAGTAGCTATATTTCTCTTATAATAGTAAAATATTTAAAATTAAATTATAGAAGAAAGGACGAGCTTTATATACTTTAATTAGCAAAAGGATTACCCTTTAAGTATAATAACGGCAAGGTTATGCTAAAGACTAATATTTTTAAGTATACGATTAGGATTTATAACTTTAAAGACTCCTTTAACGTCTTAGCTATTAGCTATAATATTATATTAAGACTACCCTTTTTATAGAAATATAATACTATAATAGATTAAGATAAAGGCCTTTTAAGGTTTAAAGACGATCCCTTAAATATCCCTTTTAATAGTTTAATTAAGGACGACCCCGGAACGAAAACCTTAAATAATTTAAATACGCTAATACCTAACGATAACAATATAAGGAATAGTAATAATAAGGACAATAAAGCTTCTTATATAGATATAAATATCGCATTAATAGATATTATAATAAAAGAAGATAAGATAACTAGTATAACTAAAGATAATACGACTATGATTAGTATAATATAAGCGAAAATAATGCCGAACCTTAGTAAAAAACTAAAAGCTTAAGAGATAATTATAAAGCTACTTATAATTTATTAAAAGAAAATCTATTAAATACCTTAAAAGATATTAAGTAGTAATACTTAAAGTAGAAAGATAAGATTAAGAAACGAAATAAGAGAAAGATTAAGAACAAAATACGTAAAAATAGCTTAAAGTGTTTAGAAAGTACTATTAGTTTAGAATACCTTAAAAAGCGAATATAGTATACGAGACGTTCGGAATGTACTATTAATTAAAAACACCTCGAGGATTTTTATTTAAAAATACCTAGAAATATACTAAAAAGATATTTCGATATATTTACGCCGCTACTTAAAGATAGGCTACGACTACGAGGTAGTTAAGATTATATAAGTAAGTTAAAAGAAGGATCTAAGCTTAGATTCCGTAAGATATATAACTTAAATAAGAAGTATTTAAAGTTATTAAAAGAATTTATCGACGAAAACTTACGAAAAAGTAATATTAAAAGTTTTAATTAAAATAAAGAGCTCCTTTATTATTTACTTTAAAGAATAGTAAAGATAAAGAAAAAACTTAACTTTATATCGATTTTAGAAAGATTAATAACGATATAATTAAGGACCGGACTCCGTTACCTCTTAAAAGCGAAATAAGAGATAGATTAGCTAATAAGCAGTAGTATACTAAAGTTAACCTTAAATCTACTTATAGCTAAATATATATTAAAGAAGGAGACGAATTTAAAATAGCCTTTAGAACGCGATACGGACTTTACGAATATTTAGTTATACTTTTAGGATTAACTAATATACCGGCAACCTTTTAAAAGAGAATTAATAGTATATTAAATCCTTATTTAGACCGATTTTATATAGCTTATCTAGATAATATTAGTATATACTCTTATACGTTAAAGCAATACTATAAAGAAGTCGATATAGTGCTAAAAGCGTTAAGAAAAGCTAACTTATATATTTTACCGGAGAAATGCAGCTTTTATATATAAGAAGTAGAATTCTTAAGGCATATAATTACTTCTTCTTATATAAGGATAGACCTATAGAAGATTTTTGTAATTAAAGATTAGCTAATTCTTATAAATATTAAGGAAATTTTAAGCTTTATATAATATATAAATTATTATAGGAAGTTTATATTAGACTTTTCTAAGATAATTATACTAATCTTATCGGTATTAAAGAGAGCTATAATAGACCTTTTTAAGTAGAACTTAAAAGTAGACGAAGCATTTAAAAAGATTAAAATATTACTTATTAAAGAACCTATATTAAATAACTATAACATAGAGAAGCCGTTAGGATTAAAAACGGATGCTTTTAATTTTGCATTAAGCGCGTAATTAAGCTAACGCAATAAGAACAATATTCTTAAACCTATAGCGTTTTATTTAAAGAAGCTATTAAGTATAAAGATTTATTATCTTATATACGATAAAGAATTCTTAGCTATTATATACGCTTTAAAAGAATTTCGGCATTATATTTTAAGAAATAAATATAAACTTAACGTTTATACGAATTATATAAATATTAGTTATTTTACTACGACGTAGCAGTTAAATGCTAGGTGATTAGGATAGGCTAAATTTCTTTCGGAATTTAATTATAGGATTATTTATACGAAAGGTTTTAAGAATAACCGAGCTAATATAATTAGCTAACGACCGGACCTTAACGATAAAAAAGAGCCTTATAAAAAGACTTTATTATTTCTAAATAATAATAGTAATTTAAAGTTAAAGACGTTATATATACTATTTAACGAAAAAGGAGATCTTACTACTTTAAAATTACTTAAGAATTCTTATAAAAACCTTCATAAGAAAAGATATAAGAATCTTAAGTAAGAGGGAAAAATATCGTTTTATAAGAATAAGCTATTTCTTACCTTAAAAACTAAGAAAACAGTTATACTAGATTTTTATTCGCACCCTTTATACGGATATTAAGGTATTATAAAAACGTATAATAGGATTAAAAACTATTATAATACCTATAACCTTTATAAGGAAATCTAAGGAGTTATTAAGTTATGCGAAGTATTTAATAAAAGCATAGCTATAAAATATAAGCCTTATAGTAACTTAATTCCTCTAAAAGTTCCTTTAAAACCTTAGGACTTTATAGCCTTAGACTTTATTATAAAATTACTAAAGTCTATAGATCTTATAACTAGTATAGAATACGATTTTATTTTAGTTATAGTTAATCGTATTACGAAGTATAGCTATTTTACTTTAATATATAAAGCTATAAACGTAGAAAGGTTATCTTATACTTTTATAAGATATATTATAGCTAATTAAGGACTTCTAAGTTCGATTATTTTAGATAAGGATCGGAAATTTATTTTAAATTCTAGTAAGGTTTAACACAAGCCTTAAGTATAAAGCATAAATTATCTACTGCTTTTTACTTTCTTATAGACGGAATAATAAAACGATTAAATTAAACGCTTAAGCAATACCTTAAAAGCTATATAAATTAGTAGTAGGATAATTAGCTTTCTACATTGCTTATAGCATAATAAGCGTATAATACCGCTTATTCTAAGCCTATTAAGAATACTCTGGTATTTACAAATTATAGCTTTACCCTTAAAGCTTATAAGTCTTCTTTACTTAAAGACGTTATAGCTAAAAAAGCTATATTAAACTCCGAGTAGTTAATAAGCTTATACGGATTTATAAAATTAGAATTAAAACATTATGCTAAGAAGATATTATATTATTATAATAAGAAATAGTCTTTAAAACCTTCTTTATTTAAAGGCGATAAAGTATATCTTTTAATAAGAAATTTAAAGACTAATAGACTTAATAAGTCTTTAGATTATAAAACGATAAGACCTTTTAAAGTTATAGAGAAAATAAGAAAAGTTAATTATAAGTTAGAACTTTTAACTAGTTTACTTATATACCTTATTTTTTATATATCTTTACTTAAGCCGACTTTATAAGAAGCTAAGGTAGCTTAAGAATTAAACTTAAAAAGAGTTAAAAAAAAATAGTAGAGACTATACTCGCTAAGAAGATAGAAAATTAAAAACACTTTTATTTAGTAAAGTAAAAGAACTATCTTAGTTCGGATAATACCTAGGAACTTATAAAGCACTTAAGAAATGCTTTAAGAAAGGTTAAGGATTTTAATCAATAAACCCTTAAGAGGAAGTATTAGCTTCTTTAAGCTAGGATTTCTTTACTATCTTAGATAGTAAAAGTAAAAGGAAATCTAAATAAGACTTTTCTTAAACAAAAGATCTATAGAAATAAAAAATTAGGAATTTCTTTAAAGAATTCCTAAAGTTACTCTTTTTAAAGTAGGATTTCTTTAAATGTTTTAGTTAGTACCTTAAGGTTATAAGATAACCTATAAAAAGAGAATGTTTATCTTTCTAAGTTTAACAAGACCTTAAAAAGGGGAATATATAACGGAAACCTTATTTTATTAATAATCTTAAGTACTAAAAGTACTAAAATCTAGTAAAGTTAATACCGCTAAATATAAAGGAGTAACTAGTAAAGTAAATACTATTAATTACAAGTTATAACTATTAAAGTAGATACTAGTAGTTATAAGAAGAGACTATATAGCTTAATAGTTAAAAGACGGCTAGTATCGGCTATAAGCGGTATAGGTTAAATACGCTTATATTTAGCTTAGGCTAGCTTCGGCTAGTAATAAGATTAGTATCGGATAAATCGACCGATACTTTATATAATCGACCGATACTTTATATAAAGCTAAGGTAAAAGGCCTCCTTTTAAAAGAGAATAGAATCTCGTAAAAGGTTTTAAGATAAGGATATTTAGTCTTATAAACTAGTTATAAGTAATAAAGCGTATATTACTTATAACTAATAATAAAGATAGCGTAAGCTATTTTTATTAGCTTAAGAAGTAGTTTAGTAACCCTATAGGTTATATAAGGTATAAGTTATAGATTAGCATATAAAAGTATATAAAAGCATGTAAAAGGAAAGCCTTTTAGTGGCCTTAAAAAGGTATAAAAGGAGGCCCTTCCTCCTCCTTCTTTTAACTCCTTTTCTTTCTTTCTTTTTTCTTTTTTAGGTAGTTCTAACCTAAGAAATCCGTATAATAAAATACCCTTACCTTATTTAGTCTAGTAGTTAGCACTAAGTCTTCTTCTCCCTTTCTAGCTAGTAAATTTAAATTAGATAAATTACGCCTTATTAGTTATTATATAAGAAACAATAAGGGTTCTACAATATTTAATAAGCTCTGGAAAATCTTAAATTCTTAATTATAGTACCGTCTTTATACGAATTTCTACCGGATGATTTTAATTAAATAATATTATCTTTATACTAACTTTTTATATAAGCGTTACTTCCTTACTAAAATTATAATATATAAAAATCTACTAAAATCCTTACATAGGTAGTATTTTTACTACTATTAAGAAAGTTTAGAAAACGCAGCCTTTAAATATTTAATATGTTATTAAACATAACGAAATTAAAGTAGCTTCCTTTTTTACTTTAATTCTTTTTTTATCTTTTTTTCCTTATCTTCTTTATCCTCTTTTTTAAGAAAGGAAAAGAAAAGACTTTTTACTATAACTACTTTTTTCTTTTCTTTTTAGCTTTAGTATAAAAGACTTAAGCCACTTTAATAATTAAAGGTTATAAAAGACATTTTTTAGTAAAGGTATATCTATTCCTACGTTTTTTACTATCCTTTATTATAACATTATAAGCTTAAAAAAGCAAAGAGAATTATATCTTAAGTATAACGAGCTATAAAGACTATAAGTCCCTTTTACTAGATTTCTTATTACCCTTTTTCCTTCCCGGATTCTTATAATAAGAAGGTTACTTTTTTTATTTAAGATGATTTTACTAACTTAATTTTCTTTTATGCTTTTCCAAATTTAATATTAAAAAAGCTTCTTAACTACCTCATAAGCCTTCAAAGCTTTATACTAATAGAATTTAACCTTATTACTTATATAATCTTTAAGGATAATAATAAAGCCTTATATAAAGAATACTAAGAATTTATTATAAAATAAGGAATTATTAAGAAACTTTTAGCCCCTTATATATTAGCTTAAAATAGCTCTACGGAGCGTGCTAAGAGGATGATATTCGTAAAGGCCTATATAATACTAAATTTCTTAAATTTACTTATTACCTTTTAACTTAAAATCTAAAAAATAGCTACTTTTATTTTAGAATAAGCCGCCTTAAAAAACTCCCTAAGGAATTCAAACTTTCTTTACTAAAAAACTAGAAACTTAGCTAACAGGGAAAAGTAAGGAGATTCTCTTTTTTTCTCTTGTTATTTCTACTATTTATATATATAGCTATAAGGCCTACATTTTAATAATAAAGGCTCTTAAGAATATAGTAAAACAAGACCTTAAACTTAAAGAATATGTAGAAAGAGGCTTTATAGTTAGCTAAAACTTTATTAATAATTTTCGAAATTTTATTTCTTTTAGATAAAAGGTTTAGAAGGTATAAAATATCACTTTTTATAAGTAGTTTTTCTTTATAAAGCTAATACCTCCATAGGACTTTATACTAATTAAGAAATACTCATTCTAACTATATATTATAGATACTATTAATACTAAATATAACTATTTTCAAAGTACTGAAATTTAATTGTAAGACGTGAAGAAAATACTAAAGTTAAATTCTTTTATTAATACGTAGTTTTTTACCTTTTTTCCTCGCCGAAACTTAATGCTATAAATATGCAAAATGTATTATTAAACAGCACCTTAAAAGTGCTTTATAATATGGATTCTTTTTAAAAAAATATATTACGTTATATCTTTTAAATCGAGCTTTTACGTTACCCGGCTTAAAGTATTAATTTCAATAGTATAATTGCTAATATTTAAATAGCAGAAAACATATTAAATATTAAGAATATAAAGAATCCTTAAGAGCTTTATTTTAAGCCTTTTTAAGGTTCCCGATTTATAGAGAATTATACTGCTTTTACTCTTTTCTTATTATTACTTTCCTTATAGCTTTTATAAGCTTTATTTAACGCTTCTTTTAATGCTTTTTAAATAAAGAAGATAAATAGTAAAGATAAACCGCTACTACCTTGTTTTTAGTAAGACTTAGTAATATACTAATTTAGTAAAGAAGTTAAAAAAGCTAAAAGAATAAAGTAGAAATCCTAATTTAAAATAAAAACCCACTTCCTAAATTATACGTCTTAAAAAGGAAGAACTACTTAACTTTTACCTTTAGCTTAGATTTTTCCTTATAAGTTTAATAAGCACGGATATCTATTAAGTTTTAAAGCCTATATTTATATTCGCGGATACTTATAGCCTTATAATAATAAAGAGACTTATATAGCTACTTTAATAAAAAAGGAATTTTTATTATAGAATTTAAGTAGCTATGCTTAAACTCCTTACTTTACTCTTAAAGAGCCTTATAAAATCTTATAGTAAGAACGCTTAAAGCACGCGCTATAAAGGCTCGCTTAAAAAGACGTAACAAAGATTAAAAATAAAACCCCGCTAAGGTTTTTAAGATATAACTATAAATACTAAGGAGCTTATTTAATTATAGTTTATAATATTTTAATTAAAATAAACAGTATAAAAGCTATTAAACGGATTCCGCTAATATATTTAAGGGATATTTAAAGATTTCCGCGGGATATCTTAACTATATTTTAGTCCGTTTTTAACTAAGGAAATACCTTAAAGGATATAAGATAGACTTTATTGCGATTTTTAAGGGATATTTAAGAGTATTTAAAGGATTTCCTTAATTATAGTTTATAGTATTTCTAACTAGGCCTACGTTTAGTTTATTAAGTGATTTTATAAGAATACTTTCAGTTTATTAACGTATTGACGATAAATAGCTAAGGAATATAATTAAATATCTTAAGAGATATCTTAAAGAATTAAGTATAAAGTAGCTAAATATACCTTTAAAAAAGGATAAGCTTTTTAATATTTTTAAACCCTTATATATCTTTATATATAGTAATTAGTTTATTTTACTAGCTTAATTAATAATAGTTAGTTTATAAGACTAGCTTTAACTAGTAGTAATTAGTTTATAGAACCGGCTTTAACTAGCAGTAATTAGTCTATGCTTTATCTTTTAATCTTTATACTATAAAGGGTAGTAAATAGTAGTAATTCTTACTTATTGAAATAAAATTCCCATAAATATCTACTAAGCTAAGAGTAATTAGATCGTACGATTAAGAACTTATCTTATAAGAAGTTAAATACTAAATAATATTTTCTTTAATAAGAAGCTTTTATTAGCCTTTAAGTTTAACCTTAATAATAAGCACTTTTTCTTTAACGCGTTTATAATAAAACTATAAGATAAGTAAGCTATAAAAACAGAAAAGACTACGGCTTACTAAGTATACTAGTTTAATAATCTCCTTTACTCTTTTTTAAGGTATTATACCGCAATAGCGTATAAAGCTAAATAAGACTTAAAATAAGTCTTACTTAGCTAAGCTAAGACTATTATATTTTAAAAAGCAATCCGCTTTTAAAACATCAATAAAGAATAGACTAGAAAATAATAAAACCTATATAATTAAGTAAACTAAATTTAATACTACTTAAATAGATTAATTATCTTTTAAATAGAAGAAATAAGGATAAGCCGGACTTAAGACCTTTTAGCTCCCTGCTTATTAAATACCCTTTAGATTAAGCTTATAATAAAGCTACTCTTTCTTTAAGACAATAAACTTAGTGGATATTTTTACCGCGTACTATTAACAAAGTTTAGTTTATAAACCTTAACTAAAATTCTACCGCGAAGGATACTTAGTAGTTTCTTAGTTTAGTATTATTATTTAGCCTTATGCGCTATAGCCGTGCTAATTTAGGCGTTTTTATAACTCTTAATTAATTAAAATAAGTCTTTTATACTAAAGGCTTTATAGCGTACCGGATTTAAAGACGCGTATAAAATAAAAAGTTAAGTATTTAATAAGAGTATTAAGACTAAGACTTTAATAATAAGCGATAAAAATATAGTAAGTAATACCTTTAATAAGCTAAACCTTTTTATACTTAGTATATAAATATTAAGACTAAGTATAGCCTTAAGCCCCTTAGTAAAAATAGTAGTAATATTAAGTAAATAATTTCTTAGTCTTCTTTAAGTACTAAGAAAAAAAGAAATACTTACTAAGCTTTTAAGAAAACCTTAACTATAAGCTAAGAATATAAGGAGCTTTAACTTATTAATACCGCTAAAAGTATCTTTTAATAAAGTTTAAAAAGATAATAAAGCTAATATATTTTAAAGAGTAAACCGTTTTATTAACCTTATTTATTAAAATACTAATAAAGGCGAGGCTTATATAGATAAATTAACTATTTAATTGCCCTCTTTCTTTTTAAGAAGCGCGGCGGAATAGTATTTTCAAGACTTTTTAAAACTATTATAAGAACTTAATAAGCTTAGTATTAAACTTAGCTAGTAAATCTTTACCTTATAAAAAAAGTTTAAAATCCGCTTAAATATAGCAATATAAGCATTTAATAAGGAGTACTTTACGATTAAAGATATAGTAATAAAGTCCGACTTTGAGTCTTAAATATCGCGCTTATAATATAAAGCTAAAGCCGCGCTTTATTAGCTAAACTACCTAACTATAATAATCTACTAAAAGCTAAATATTTATTTATAAAAATCCTTATACTATTTAGTAAGAAGCGAGGATATTAATAAATAAATTAACGAATAAAAGAAAATTCTTCTTTAGCTATAAGTTAAATATACTTAAGGATCTTAAAAGTACTTACTATTTTAAAAGAAATAGGTTTAACTTATAAAGAGGCAAGGATTAATTAGCTATACCTCGTATATACTTAAAGGATAGTTTAAGACGCCTAAACTATTTATTAAAGGCTTATTACGACCGCGGGTTATATTCTTAAACCGCTTAATAAAAGCGGATATACTAAAAGCTTTATAGCGTTTAATAAGTTAAGGGCAAAACTTATTTAAATAGCTAAAGATATAAGCTAAGGTCTTTTAGCTTAAGAGAAAAAGGACCTTTAAGATTATATACTTACTAATACTAAAACTAAACTAAATATACCTAATAACTTAAGAAAGAACTATAATAAAGATTAATAACTATTTAAAGGATAAAGAGTACGAAATAAAAAAAGCTTAAATAGATATTAATAAAAGCTTAAAGAAAACTATAATCTATATTATAATAAACTTAGTTTGATAGTTTAATAAAGTATCCGGATTTTATAATAAAGTATTCCACTTAAAAAATAAACTTTACTAATATATCGAAGATAAATACCCCCTTAACTTTAATTAAGATATTACTATTTAAAATCGCAGCTTAGTATAGTAAGTAGTTATTTAAAAGCTATAAAGCGTTTAAATAGTTAAGCCTTCTTTTAACATTTAACTATTCAGCCTTAATAAGCTATTACGATTTACTTATATATACTTACTAGTCTATAGAAAAAAACGGCTTAAGATAAGTATTAAAGCCTATATAGATATTAAGGTAGACCGAATCTTTATTTAAGCCGACTTAGTAAAGACCTTTTAAGACGCGATTATAAACTCTTTTTAATAAATTCCTATTTAAGAAGTAAGAAAAACGGCTACTATTAAATAAGCAGAATTTACTATAACGATATTAAAAAGGCTAAAATATTAGCTAATAATCGCGAAAGTAAAGATTAGCGCTTAAATAGTAAAACGCTTAGCGGCTAATATATTACTTAGCTAAGGTTTTTTAGTTCTTTATTAAAAAGACTTTCTTAACTTTATATTAGTCTTATAAATTAAAGCTTTAAAAGGGATTAAAGCTAAAGTTAAGATAGTTTAGCTAAGATTAGCAATATATAAATAAGTATTATACTTCGTTATTTTACCGATTTTAGCTAGTTTTAGCTACGCCTTACTTATATAAGTCTAGGTATTACTATTAAAGCGTAATATAATATTTTTCCTAAACGATTTTAAGCTTATTTAAATAATAATAAAAAATTTATAAAAGCTTTATAGCGATAAAGTATTTTAAAGAACTATTAATACTCCGCTAAAGCTAAAGGTTAAGGATAATTATAAACCTTAGTAAGTAGTTTTAGCTATATAAAGAGGTTGATATAACTATTCTTTTAGCGGAAGTCTTTATAGAAACCCTAAATAAAATAAACCTTATAAAGGACTTCTTATAAAAGAATCTTATAGTAAACTATAAGCTTAAAATTAGCTAAACTAAGGACTTACTTAAACTTACTACTAATAAAAGGGTTAAGATCTATACGAAGAACTTAAAATACGTATTAAAAGTTTAAGATATCTTTTAGTTATTTTCTTACTTTTTTTAAAAAAAAAAGTAGTATATATAAATAAGTCTAAATAAATAAACATTTTCTTAATAAAAGGATAGTAATATTAATAAGTTATACTAAGATAATATCTATAAAGCGAAAAGAATAAAAAAGTTATAACTACGATATTTAGCTAGCTAAATAAGTAAAGACGATTAAAATAAGTTTATAGGCTAATTTTATTTACGGCGCTATTATTTATAGTATAAAAGATAGTAAACGGAAAAGAAAAAGGATAAGTAGTTATAGACTTATAAAGGATTAACGCTATTACTAACTTAAACGCTTACTTAATACTACTTAAAAGCGATATAATTAAACGCCTTTAAGGAAAAGATTTTATTAATACGGTAAATATATTATCGTTTTTTCTTAATTTTTAGTTTACTAAAATTACTAAAAACGTTTTATAGTTTTAAGCTATTACGGGCTTAAAAGATCACTTATAATACTTATAAGCTTAAAGAATACCTTAGTATATATTTAAAGGTTTATTAAAAACGTCCTCCGTATATACTAAGAATATATAGCGGCTTATATTAATAACATTATTATTTACTTTTATATAGCCGAAAATTACCTTAAATACTTAAAGGTAATATTCCACGCTTTTTATAATTATAATATTACTTTATTTAAACTAAAGTCCTTTTTAATATACTTATCTATATAACTTTTAAAGTTAAAGTAAACGCTATTACCTTAATAAATATAAACGCACATATATAAGCCTTAAAGACTATCGCGTTTTAAGAGAACCTTTAATAGCTTAAGGAATAGATAAGTCTTATTAAATAGCTATACTAAATTCTTTTATATTTCGCTAAAAAAGTTAATATATTATAAAGATAAAAGGTAAAGCTACTTTAAGTAAGATAAGAAAAAGAAGTCCCTTTAATAGGCTAAAGATAGGCATAATATACTATAAAAGCCGTTTTTTAGCTTACTTTAAAAGAAAAAAAAAGCTTCTATAAATTTAATACAAACGCTTACTAAGCTTTAAAGAATGTACTACTTTAACTCCGCTAAATAGCTATTTCTTTCAATTAATATATCGTAAGAATATAAAGTAATAGCTATAGATTTTTATTTAAAAGAAAGTAGAGAATAAGATAAAAAGACTTTACTAGCCCGGACTAAGGTTTAACTTATTATTTACTTAAGCCGCGCTTTTTAAAGCGGAGAACTTTAATACTAGCTTATTAAGCTTAAAGTAGCTTATTTAATATAAGCGGTTTATAAGCTATATACTATAGTACTATCTATAAAAACGCTATAAGTAGTTATCTTTACTAATTATATAAGTACTTTTAAAATTATATATAAAAAATCCTTATTTTTTATTAGTATAAAATCTAATAATAAGCTACTCTTTACCTCTTAATACTTAAGCTAATTCCCGCTTAAGGTATAATATATCTTAAGTATTAAAAATCTCGTGCTAAATGCTTTTTTATATTTACTATATTAAGATAATAAGCTAATATCCTTAAACTAAGAAAGGAAATTGAAATATATTAAAGAAGATAAGATAATAAACTACTTATACCTTTATATAGAAGTATTAATTAAATTGCCGCTTTGCTAAAAAATAATTAACTAATATAAAAAGAATATATAATAAGTAAAGATTATTATATAGCTTAGCGATAAGAATAGTATTATTAAACTCTTATTTCTTTAATTATAAAGGTTGCTATACTTTATAAAGAATAACGGACGCTAGAGACTATATATCCTTAAGACTTATGCTAAGAAAATTGTTAAAGACGCTTACGCTAAAGATTTTTATACCGGCCGCACTTATATATATTTAGATCTATTTAAGAGCTTCTTAATCTTATAGCTTATTAAATATATAGATAAAGTCGTAGATAGCTATAACGCTTATTAATATAACTAAACTAATTAAAGTAAAACGCTAAAATAGCTTATCTTAATTTAAAGCCCGCTAGCTTTATACTATATAATAGTAATAAACATTATTATAAGGCTTTTAATAGTTTAAGCTAAATAATCCTTAAAAATAAATCCTATAAAGAACTTTTTTAATACCTTACTAACTATAACTAGTAAATTCTTAAAGATATATCTCCTTATTTTAAGTAATAACTAGTTTATAGCGGAAAATTAAGTTTAAGCGTTATATACTAAGCTACGTTTTACTAACTAAGGGATTTTAAAGGGGATAATCTTTAATTAAGATATAATGTTTACTTTAGTATTTTAGCGGACTTTATAGTAAGCTTTTAGATCGAATATTTTTATATTTACCGCCTAGCACTTTTAAACTAATAGCTTATTAAAAAGGAAAAACTAAACTATAGAAATCGCGCTATAATTCTTTACCGCCGATTTCCGAGACTTATGCTAAACTAATATATTAATAGCCTTTTAATTTAGCCTTAATAACTCCTTCTTCCTAGTAATTTATATAGCTTTAAGCGAACTTATTATAAGGATAAAAATAAATAACGGTCTTAAGCTTTTTAGTAACTACTTATATTTACAGAACTAAGAAGTCTTATAAAAAGAAGCTAAGTTTATTATCGCTTACGCTTAAGCTGCTATAAAGGATAAATATAGTAAGAAATACCGCCCGCTAAATTTTAAGCTTAGCGATTAAGTTTAGTTATAGCTAAGTAAAGGTTACTATACTATAAAGAGCAAACTAGCGAACCTTTAAGAGAGATTTACTAAGCTATTTAAAGTTCCCGCTAAAGTAAAATAGCTTATATACTAGTTAGATATAACAAGGTCTTATAATATCTATCCGGTCGTTTTAGTAGTATAACTATAACTAGTAAACGAGCTAGCTATGCGCTTAAAGCTAGTTTAAGATAAAAAAAAGTCTTACTTAAACAAATAAAAAGTTAAACAAATCTTATAAAGTTATATAATATAAAAAGGCGGCGGAAAGCTATAAAAGAAGTTTCTTATAGTATTAAAAAGCTAGCTAAGTAGCTATAATTTATAAGTATTAAAAAAAGTTAGCTACTTTAATAGTTTAAACGAGAGTATAATAAGCGGCCTTTATAACTTAATATAAAACTCTTTAGCTAAGAGAATTAAGCAGTTAAGCTTAAGCATAAGACTTAAAAGCTACTATATATTATAAAAAGCTTTAACTTACTATGCTTAAAGTAATAAGTTATTTTAATAATAATATACCGCTGTTAACTTTAAGTAATAAAGGCCTTTTAGCTTTATAGTATCCTTATTTAAATTCTTTCCGCCGCTTAACATCTTTTTCTTTTTTACTCTTTATAACTATACTTCTTTTAACCGCTAGCTTTAGCCCGCTATACTTTACTTACTCCTATATATATAGCCTTTTTTACCTTAAGTTTATAATCTTTATACTTTTATTTTAAGTTCTTTTATTATTTAATATCTTTTATAGCTAAGATTAGCTATTTCGTAATTACTTTTTTAGCCTGCTTTTATATAAGCCTTTATGTTTTTAATATAAAGGATTAAAGTAAGCGCTCAAGCTAAATAAAAATAAGGCGGCTATTCTTTTAGCTTTAAGTCCTTTAGTAAGAGCTAAAACCTTTAAGTTTAAGCCTTTATATAAACTTACGCCGCCTTTTATAACCGCGCTTAAGCTAACGGGCTTAACTTAAATTATAGTATTATAAAAGACGGCTTATATTACCTTTGTTAAACGCTTAACTTTAATAACTTACTCCTTAGTATAATACCGCTACGTAGTTTAAATAGCCGCTTTTATAGTAACTTAGCTATACTTCTTACTTATCGTTTATAGCATAAAAGCCCCCGCTACTTACATATTTTTTAAAGCGTAGCTAGAAACCTTTACTAGTAAAATAACTAGCTAATACTTTATGCCTTTAAGCTAGCTAACCTTATTATAGTCTTAAGATATATAGTAGCTATTATAGCTAGCGAAAACCCGCTTTAGCTAAATAATTAAAACGATATCTATACCGTCCTTAATTATATATTTAAAGTTTAGCTTAACTAGTTTATAGCTAGGTTTAAAATAACGTCTTAAGCTATTATAATTAAAACCTTATCTTGCTTTATACTTAGTCTAGCCCGTATAATAAAATCCCCCTTTTAACTTATAGCCGCTATAAGCCTTAAAGATCTTTTTAGTCTTATTAAGTATATGCTTTTCCCCTTAGCCGCTACGCTTCGCTTAGCTATATAAAAGCGTATAAGCGCCTTATTATAGTTTATCCGCCGCCCTTTCTTAACTAAAGTAAATAGCGATAATTAAGCTAAAGATATATTTTACTACTAAATCTTATAAGAGCTATTAATAATAATTAATATAACTTTTAATAGGCCTAGCTTCGCAAGACTAGATTTTAGTAATAAGATTATAATAATTAAAAGTTTCCGCTTAGCTATAAACTATACTAAGTTTTACATATAAGCCTATAAGAAATTTAAGCGTAACTTAACTTTATCTTAAGTAATAAAGTTCTTAAGGTTTAACGTCCGCTTTATTAGCTATACTAACTATATGCTCTATATTTTAACCTTTAAAATCCTGTCTATAAAAAGGGTTTTTAAGATTATTAAATATATTTAAAACCTTAAGAGTAAGGAATTAAGTACTAAGGCTATTAAGGACCTTATTACCTACTTTTAAGTAAGAAAATAAACGTTTAATACCTTAGTATTAATTATTCTTATTTTTATTAGTAAAATAACTTATCTTTACCTTAATACTTCTTTATAGCTAAACGCGTATTAGTTAGTAAAAAGGTATAAGTAATAGCGCAGTATAAAAAGGATAATAAGTTAATAAATACGAAGACTCCTTACTATTTAATAAACGCTTAAACGTATGCTTAAAGAAAAGTTAAAAACCTTATTACTAACTTTAGCTAAATATACTAGTTGCTTTAATAAAATAAAAACGCATAGCTAAATAAGGAGTAAAAGCTTATAATAAGAACGTTTACTTACTATCTTAAGCTACTTAACTACTACTAGCTAAATAGGCTAAAAAACTAAGAAAAGAATTAAGATAGTATACTTTTAATATAGCCTAAAAACGCTACTATAAAGCTATTACTTAGCGCCTTCTTTACTTTATTTTTACTTTAAACTAATAAGAACGTGAGCTTTTCTTACTTACTAAAGGAAGTTATTATAAAATTTAAGCGGCTATACTTAAACTCTTTACTTAACTTTTAAAGAGCTTAATAAAACCTTATTATAAGAATGCTTAAAGTACGCGATATAAAAGCGCGCTTAAAGAAACGTAATAAATATTATTAGTTAGACCTTATTAAAGTTTATAAAATATAACTATAAATACTAAAACCTTATCCGATTATAGTTTACGACCTTTTTAACTATAGGAAATATTATAAAAGCTATTAAATAGATTCCGCCGATATTTTTAAGGGATATTTAAGGATTTCTATATAATATCTTAATTATAGTTTAGTCCGTTTTTAATAAAAGAAATACCTTTAAAGAAATAAAATAAACTTTACCGCTATTTTTAAGGAATATTAAAGGATATTTAAAGGTTTTCCTTAACTATAGTTTATAGTATTTTTAACCGGGCTTATACTTAGTTTATTAAGTATTATTACGAGAATATTTATAGTTTACCTATATATTAATAATAGACGGCTAAGAAATATAATTAAATATTCTTAAAGTTATCTTAAAAGACTAAGTATAAAGTAACTATATATACCTTTAAGAAAGGATAAGCTTTTTAATATTTTTAAACCCTTATATACGTTTATATATAGTAATTAGTCCGTTATACTAGCCTAACTAGTAATAATAAGTTTATAGTACTAGCTCTAACTAGCGGTAATTAGTCCGCGCCTTGTCCTCTTATCTTTACCTTATAAGGCGTAGTAATATTTATATTTTTATAGCTATAATAGTAGTATTTAACCTTAAAACCTAATCTCTTAATACTATTAATATATTAAATACGTAAAACTTAATAAAGAGACCTATGTTTATTTCCTAGATATATTGTAAATACTTAAATATATATTTTTGCTAGTAAAAGCCTTTTAAAAACTATAATTACTATACTTTTTATAGTAAAAAGAGCTTTCTTTAAATTTTGTTTCTTTATAGTTTTAATAGTGCTATAAGAAACTTTATATTTTTATAGTAAACTTTTTACTAACTTTCTTTTATTAATAGTATTAATATTATATTTTAAAAGAAATATAAAAAAGAAGCTAAAGACTTTATATCTTACTTTAGAAAAACATAGTTTCTTACTAATAATAGCACCCTTACCTTCTTCTTAAGATTATATATTATTTAAGATTAGTAGCTTCGAAAACTATATATTAGCTAGTTTACTTATCTTAATAAAATATATAATATATATAACTTTAACCTTTTTATTTTTAAAGAGTCTATTTTTTTTATTTTTAAGACCTTAAAAAAGAACATAGCTACTACTTTAATTTAAGGAATCTACTACTATTAGTCTCTTATAAAGTTAATTAATCTTTTAGCAATTTCTATAAAACTATATATCCTTAAGGCTTAAAATACCCTCTTAGAATTTATATAAAATCCTAGCTAGTAATATATATAGCTATTAAAGTCCCTTATTTCCTACTTTTCTTTTTTATACTATTTAAGCATTAATTCATTCTATACATAAGACTTAAAGCTACTTACTTATATAAATATAGCTTTTATAGATAATTATAAGACTAGAAAATCTAGTTAAGAATATATTATACGTCTTTTTTTAACAGACTTATTGCTTAGTTTGCTAAGAAGCAATATATAGTTACTACCTTTCTTATAAAAGTAAAGCTTTTAGCTTTCTTAAATATAGTAAAAAAACGTATCTTAATTTTATGCCTCTTTTTTTCGTATTTTCTTTAAACTATATATTCGAATCCATACAATTTTCTAAAATAATAAATAAACTAAACGCCGTATTTCCTTAGAAATTCTATTATTTAAAACGGCCTGAAAAACATAAAAATGTATAACTGCTAAGCTAAGTAGAAATTTGTTGAAATATATTTTCTATCTATTTTATCCCCTTAAGTTTATAAGTCGTCGATAGTTTTACTAAATTTATACTAAAATAAAGCTTTCTTAAATTTCGAAAGTAGCATTATCTTATTAATATTATAGACTTTTACTTATGATCATTTATAGACTTTAACTTAAAATAGCTATTTAAGCTTTTTTAGTCTTCTCCTTTTAAAAGGCTTAACTTAAGGGGTTATATTATATTTAATCCTTAATATAGTTAAAAATACGCTATAACTAATAGCCGTAAGAGTAGTAGTAGTAGTAGTATTAATAGTAGTAGTAGTAATAGTAGTAATAGTAGTAGTATAAGCCTTATTAAGGCTTCCCTTAATTTCGTCCTGCTTAAAGCTTCCCTTAATTATTTAGCTATATATAGACTAAAGCCTATTTTACCTTTTAATATATAGACTTTTATAGACCTCCTTTTTAATAAGGACTATTTATTATTTAATATTACTTATTAAACTATTTTTTATTTCCTAGCTTATTTTTAATTACTTCTTATTATATATAAGATATTAAATAAAAACTAAAATAATAAAAAAAGAACTTTACTACTAAGTTACCTATTCCTATCTTTTTATTTATAAGCTAATTTAGTACTTTCTTAATAGATGCCTTAAATAAGCCTTTTTTATATTTAAGAACAACGTTGCCTTTATACTAACTTTTTATACGAGCGTTGCTTCTTTATTAAAATTATAATAAGTAAAAATCCACTAAATCCTTAAATACGCAGTGTTTTTACTGCTATTAAGGAAGTCTATAAAACGTAGCTTTTCTATAATTAATACGTTATTAAATATAACGAAATTAAAGCAGCTTCTTTTTTTACCTTAATCTTTTTCTTGTTTTTTTTCTTCCTTGTTTTCTTATTCTTTTCCTTAACGTAGAAAAAAATAAACTTACTACTACGACTACCTCTTTATTTTCTCTTTAATTTTTCTTTAAGAAACTATAGCACCTTAATAAGTAAGCGTTGTAAAAGACCCTTTTTAATAAAGGTATATTTATTTTTACGTTTTTTACTATCCTTAACTATAAGCCTTATAAGCTTAGAAAAGTAAAGAGAATTATGTTTTAAGCATAACTAGCTAAAAAGGCTATTAAGTCTTTTTGCCGGAATTTTACGACATCTTTACTATAAAGAAACAGTGCGATAATACCGCACTGCTAAAAGGTCTCGCCCCGGCCTTAGTTAAGGGTCGGGACGCTAATTATTGTCTATATACTTATATCTTATATACCGACATATAAGTAGCCGGGACGCTTATATCTTACTTTCCGTAATAATTACCGCCTTAAAAAGAAAGACGATAACGTCCTTATTATTTATAAGACGGGACCTCCTTAGTTTATTAACCTAGTAGCTAAAAGCTTCACACGCTTATATTATTACGCGCGCTTAAAGGAGCCTTATTTCCGTATAGACTTATAAGTCTTCTTTCTCGTATAAGGACTAAACCTACGCTAAAGGAATTGCTACTATTTACTACGCCTTATAGCGTTAAGATTAAGGGATAAGGCGCGGACTAATTACTACTAGTTAAGGCCGGTACTATAAACTAATTACCGCCGGTTAAAGCCGGTACTATAAACTAATTACTGCTAGTTAAGCCGGTATAACGGACTAATTACTATATATAAACGTATATAAGGGTTTAAAAATAGTAAAAAGCTTATATATTCTTTAAAGTATAGCTAGCTACTTTATACTTAGTTTTTTAAGCTAATTTTAAAGATCTTTAACTATACTATCTTTTTATCTATTATTAATATATAGATAAACTATAAATATCCTTATAAAATCGCTTAATAAACTAAGTATAAGCTTAGTTAAAAACACTATAAACTATAGTTAAGGAAATCCCTTAAATATCCTTAAATATCCCTTAAGAATCGCGGTAAAGTTTATCCTATATCTTTTAAGGTACTTTTATAGTTAAAAACGGGTTTAACTATAGTTAAGATATCCCGCGGAAATCCTTAAATATCCCCTAAAAATATTAGCGGAATCCGCTTAGTAGTTTTTATAGTATCTTCTATAGTTAAAAACGTTATAAATTATAGTTAAGTAAGCTCTTAAGCCTTTATAATTATATCTTAAAAACCTAAGCGGGGTTTAACTAGTAATATTTATTATATCTCTTTAGGCGAGCCTTTATAGTGCGTGCTCCGGGCGTTTTTATCGCGGGGTTTGATAAGGCTTCTTAAGAATAAAGTAAGGAGTCTAAGCGTGGCCGTTTAGATTTTATAACACTCTTTTCTTTACCGGATTTCTATAATAAGAGGAAGATTGCTTTCCTTATTAAGAACGATTTTACTAACTTTATTTTCCTTTATACCTTTTTCAATTTAATATTAAAAAAGCTTCTTAAGTTCTTAATTAGCTTTTAAAGCTTTATAATAAGGCAATTTAACCTTACTATTTATAAAATCTAGAAAGATAATAATAAAGCCTTATAAAAAGAATACTAAGAATTCTTTATAAAATAAAGGATTATTAATAAGCTTTAAGCCCTTTATATATTAGCTTAAAATAGCTTTGCGAAGCGTGCTAAGGGGGTAAGTTTCTTAAAGCCTTATATAATACGAAATTTCTTAAATTTCCTTATTACTTTTTAACTAAAAATCTAAAAAATAGCGACTTTCTTTTATAATAAAACCTCTTAAAGGACTCTTTAAGGACTTTAAACTTCTCTTACTAAAAGGCTATAAACTTAGCTTTTAAAAAAAATAAGGGGATTCCCCCTTTTTTTCTTAATATTCCTACTATTTATATATACGGCTATAAAACTTATCTTTTTAGAATAAAAGCTCTTAAAAATACCGTAAAAAAAGACCTTAAACTTATAAATATATAGAAGTCAGTTTCTAAGTTAGCTATAACTTTACTAATATCTATTAAACTTTTATCCCTTTTTAATAAGATCTTAGTTTAAAAGGTACGGGATATAACCTTCTATAAGTAGTCTTTTTTTAAAAAAGATAGTACTTATATTAGACCTTATATTGATTAAGAAAGACTTATTTTAACTATATATTATAGATAATAGTAATACTATTTATAAAGATTTTTAAGTACTAAAATTTAATTGTAAAACGTAATAAAAACGATAAAGTTATTTCTTTTTATTAATACGTAGCTTTAAACCTTAAATTCCTTGCCGGAACTTAATGTTATAAATGTATTAAAAGAACTATTAAAAAGCCTTAAAAAGGCGCATCTTAATATTACTTCTTTAAACGAAAATCTATTATATAATATGTGCTAAATAAAGCTTTAAAGTCGCCCGCCTTAAAGTATTAATTTTAAAAGTATAATTATTAATCTTCTTATAGCAAAAGATTTACGAAATATAAAGAATATATAGGATCCTTAAAAGCCTTATTTTAAACCTTTTTAAGCTTTTTAACTTATAAGGAATTATACTACTTTTACTGCTTTTTTATTACTACTTTTCTTTTAGCTTTTATAAGCTACATTCAACGCTTTCTTTTACGCTTTTAAGAAAAAGTAAATAAATAATAAGGTTTAACCGTTACTACCTTCTTTTTAGTTAAACTTAGCAACGTATAAATTAAGAAAGAATTTAACGAAGCCGGAAATATAAAGGAGAAATTCTTATTTAAAAAAACCCTTTTTTAATTATACGCCTTTAAAATTAGCAACGACTTAACCCTTACTTTTAGCTTGAATTCTTACTTATATATTTAATAAGTATTACGGAATTTAAATAGCTATGCTTAGACTTCTTACTTTACTTTTAAGGAGCCTTAAAAACCCTTATAATAAGAACGCCTAAAGCACGCATTATAAAGGCTCGCCTAAAAAGATATAATAAATATTGCTAAAAAGACCTTACTAAGGTTTTTAAGATATAATTATAAAAGCTTAAGAGCTTACTTAACTATAGTTTACGATATTTTTAACTATAAAAGATACTATAAAAACTATTAAGCGGATTCCGCCGGTATCTTTAAGGGATATTTAAGGATTTTTATTAGATATCTTAATTATAGTTTAACCCGTTTTTAATTATAAAAGCACCTTAAAAGATATAAAATAAACTTTACCGCGATTTATTAAGGATATTTAAGGATATTTTAAGGATTTCCTTAATTATAGTTTTTCGTGTTTTTAATTAAGCTTTTACCTAGTTTATTAAGCGATTTTATAAGGATATTTACGGTTTATCTTAATATTAATAATAAATAAAAAGATAGTATAGTTAAAGATCCTTAAAATTAGCTTAAAGAACTAAGTATAAAGTAGCTAGCTATACCTTAAAGAATAAATAAGCTTTTTACTATTTTATAACCTTTATATATATTTCTATATAATTATTAGTCCGTTATACTAGCTTATTTAATAGTTATTAGTTGTTAAGAGCCTGCGTGCACTTAGTTTAGTAGTACGTAGCCGAATAATTGTTTATCTAAAGCTAGAGAGGGAAGGGGGAAATCTCTATCTAGGCTACGTGGCTTCGTACTTTATAAGGGTCGCTTAGGTGGCCCGTACTCGGGTTAAGTTCGGGTCGAACTCGGGCCGAGTTCGGGTAGAGTCTTATACGACTTCGGCTATATGTCGGCCCGACTCCGGGTCGTTCGCTATAGTATAACCACAGCTCTTCCCACGGCACAGCCCGTAATATTAGTTTATAATAACGGCTTAACTAGCAGTAATTAGTTTATAATACCGGCCTTAACTAGCGGTAATTAGTCTACGCCTTATCCCTTTATCCTTATACTATAAAGTATAGTAAATAGTAATAATTCTTACTTATTTAAATAAAAATTTCTTAAATATCCGCTAAGCTAAAAGCGACTATATTATACAATTAGGTACTTATCTTATAAGAAGTTAGATATTAAACGATATTTTCTTTAATAAGAAGCTTTTATTAGCTTTTAAGTTTAACTTTAATAATAAGCACCTTTTCCTTAATACGCTTATAATAAAACTTTAAGATAAGTAAGCTATAAAGGCGGAAGAGGCCGCGGCCTACTAAGTATATTAGTTTAATAATCTCCTTTACTTTTTTATAAGATACTATACCGCGATAGCCTATAAAGCTAAATAAAACGTAGAATAAGTCTTGCTTAACTAAGCTAGGATTACTACGTTTTAAAAGGTAATCTACTTTTAAAATACTAATAAAGAATAGACTATAAAATAATAAGACTTATATAATTAAGTAAACTAAATTCGGTATTATTTAAATAGATTAATTATCCTTTAAATAAAAAAGGTTAGGATAAGCTAACTTTAAAACTATTTAGCTCCTTACTTATTAAATACCCTCCGGATCGAGCTTATAATAAAGATACTTTTTCCTTAAAACGATAAGCTTAGTGGATATCTTTACTATATATTACTAATAAAGTTTAGCTTAAGGGCTTAACTAAAAGTCCGCTTTAAAGGATATTTAGTAGTTTCTTAGTTTAGTATTATAGTTTAGCTTTATTTATTATAGCCGCGCTAACTAAAGTATTTTTAAGACTCTTAATTAATAAAAATAAGCCTCCTATACTAAGAGCCTTATAGCGTATTAAATTCTAAGACGTATATAAGATAGAAGGTTAAGCGCTTAGCAAGAGTATTAAGACTAAGACCTTAATAATAAACGATAAAGACGCGGTAAGCAATACTTTTAGCGGGCTAAACCTATTTATACTTAGCGCGTAGATATTAAGACTAAGGAAAGCTTTAAGCCCCTTAATAAAAAAAGTAGTAATATAAAACGAATAATTCCTTAGTCTCTTTTAAGTATTAAAAAAAGAAACTACGCTTATTAAGCTTTAAGAAAAACCTTAATTATAAGCTAAGGATATAAGGAGATTTAACCTATAAAGACCTTTAAAAGTATCTTTTAATAAAGTTTAAGAAGATAATAAGGCTAGTATATTTTAAAGAGTAGACCGTTTTATTAACTTAATCCGCGGAAACGCTAATAAAGGCAAGGCTTATATAGATAAATTAGCTATTTAATTGCCTTCTTTCCTTTAAAAAAGTGCGGCGGAATAGTATTTTAAGGACCTCTTAGAACTATAATAAGAAGAACTTAGTAAGCTTAGCGTTAAACTAAGCTAATAGATCTCCGCTTTATAAAAACGGTTTAAAATCCGCTTAAATATCGCGATATAAGCACTTATTAAAAAGCACTTTACTATTAAAGATATAATAATAAGATCCGACTTTAAGTCTTAAATATCGCGCTTATAATATAAAGCTAAGGCCGCGCTTTATAAGCTAGATTACTTAACTATAATAATCTACTAAAAGCTAAACGTTTATTTATAAGAATCCTTATAACGTTTAGTAAGAAATAAGGATATTAATAGATAAATTAACGAATATAAGGAAATTCTTCTTTAGCTATAAGTTAAATATACTTAAGGATCTTAAAAGCACTTATTAGCGCGAAAAAAATAAGTCTAACTTATAAAAAAGCGAGGGCTAATTAGCTATACCCTATATATACTTAAAGGATAGTTTAAAACGCCTTAGCTATTTATTAAGGGCTTATTAAGGCCGCGGGTTACGTTTTTAAACCGCTTAGTAAAGGCGGATATACTATAAGACTTATAGCGCTTACTTAGTTAAGGGAGAAACCTATTTAAATAGTTAAGAATATAAGCTAAGGTCCTTTAGCTTAAAAAAGAAAGAACCTTTAAAACTATATACTTACTAACGCTAAAGCTAAAGGGGGTATACTTTATAACTAAAAAGGAACTATAATAAAGACTAATAACTATTTAAAGGATAAAAAGTATAATATAAAAAGAGCCTTATTAAATACTAATAAAAGCTTAGAGGAAACCGTAATCTATACTATAGCAAACTTAATATAGGAGGCCGATAAAGTATATAGATTTTATAGTAAAGTATTCCTTTTAAAGAATAAGCTTTATTAATATATTAAAGATATATACCCCCTTAACCTTAACTAAGACGTTATTATATAAAGACGTAGCTTAAAATAGTAAGTAGTTATTTAAAAGCTATAAAGCATTTAGATAGTTAAGGCTTCTTTTAATATTTAGCTATTAAACCTTAATAAGCTATTACGATTTACTTATATACGCTTACTAGTTTATAAAAAAGAAAGGCTTAAAATAAGCATTAAAGCCTATATAAATACTAAGGTAAACTAAAGCTTTATTTAGGCTTACTTAGTAAGGACCTTTTAAGATATAACTATAAACTCCTTTTAATAAATTCTTATCTAAAGAGTAAGAAGGATAGCTACTATTAAATAAGTAGAATTTACTATAGATATACTAAAAAGGCTAGATAGTAGCTTTTCGCGGTTATAAAGGTAAGGACTAGCGCCTAAATAGTAAAACGCTTAGCGGCTAATATATTACTTAGCTAAGACTTTTTAGTCCTTTATTAAAAGGACCTTATAAACTCTTTATCGGTTTTACGGATTAAGGCTTATAAAAAGAGTAAAGCTAAAGTTAAGATAGTTTAGCTAAGACTAGTAATATATAGATAGGTAATCTAATTAATTACTACGACGATTTTAGCTAGTATTAGCTACGCCTTACTTATATAAGTCCGGGCGCCGCTATTAAAGCGTAATATAATATTTTTCCTTAACGACCTTAAGCTCGCCCGGATAATAATATAGGATTATATAACCTTTATAGCGATAAACTATTTTAAGGAATAATTAGTACTCCGCTAAGGCTAAAAAGTAAGGATAATTATAAACCTTAATAAGCAGTTTTAGCTATATAAAAAAGTTAACGCTACTACTCCCTTAGTAAAAGCCTTTATAGAAAGTCCGGATAAAATAGACCCCGCTAAGGACTTTTTATAAAAGGATCTTATAGCAAACTATAAGCTTAAAATCGGCCGAACTAAGAACTTACTTAAACTTATTACTATTAAAGGCGTTTAAATCTATACTAAGGACTTAAAATATATATTAAAAGTCTAGGATATTCTTTAATTATTTCCCCGGCTTTTAAGGATAAAGGAGTAGTATATATAGATAGATCCGAATATATATATATTCCTTTAATAAAAAGATAATAATACTAATAAGTCGTATTAAGATTATACTTATTAAGCAATAAGGATAAAAAGGTAATAGGTAAAACATTTAGCTAGCTAACCGTATAAAGCCGATTAAAATAAGTTTATAAACTAACTTTGTTTATAGCGCTAGTATTTATAGTATAAAAGACGGTAAATAAAAAGGAAAAAGGAAAAGTAGTTTAAGACTTATAGGGGATTAACGCTATTATTACCTTAAACGCTTACTTAATGCCCCTTTAAGGCAATATAATTAAACGTCTTTAAGGAAAAAAGTTTATTAGTATAGTAAACGTATAATTATTTTTTTACTAGTTTTTAGTTTATTAAGATTACGAAGAAAAGTTTATAGTTATAAGCTATTATAAGCTAAAGGGATTACTAGTAGTACTTATAAGCTTTAAGAACTTCTTAGTATATATTTCAAAGTTTATTAATAATATCCTTTATAAATACTAAGAATACGCAGCGGCCTATATTAATAATATTATTATTTACTTTAACACGGCTAAAAAATACCTTTAATATTTAAAGGCTATATTCCGCGCTTTTTATAACTATAATATTACCTTATTTAAACTAAAGTCCTTCTTAATATACTTATTTATATATCTCCTTAGATTTAAAGTCGATACTATTAGCTTAATAAATATAAACGAATATATATAAGCCTTAAAAGATATCGCGTTCTTAAAAAACCTTTAATAGCTTAAAAAATAGATCGGCCTTATTAAGTAGCTACGCTATATAGTCCCGTATTTCGTTAAAGAAGTTAATATCTTATAAAATCGAAAAATAAAGCTACTTTAAGTAAGATAAGAAGAAGGAGTCTCTTTAAGGGGCTAAGGATAGGCTTAATATACCGCGAAAGCCGCTTTTTAGCCTACTCCGGAAACAAAAGAGGCCTTTACGATTTTAACTAAGAGACTTCCTAAGCTTAAAACGATTTACTACTTCGACCCCGCTTAATAACTATTTATTTAGATCGATATATCCTAAGAATATAAAGTAATAGCTATAGCTTTTTACTTAAAGGAAAAGATAAAATAAGATAAAAAGACGCTATTAGCCTAAACTAAGGTCTAGCTTATCGTTTACTTAAGCCGCGCCTTTTAAAGCGGAGAACCTTAATACTAGCTTATAGAACTTAAAGTAGCCGGTTTAGTATAAGCAGTCTATAAGTTACGTATTATAGTACTATCTATAAGAACGCTATAAGTAGTTATCTTTACCGACTATATAAGCACTTATAAAATCGTATACTAAAAATCCTTATTTTTTAATAGTATAAAATCTAATAATAAGCTAGTCCTCGCGTCTTAATACTTAAGCTAATTCCCGCTTAAGGTATACTATATCCTAAGCGTTAAAAACGTTATACTAAACGCTTTTTTATATTTACTATACTAAGATAATAGGCTAGTATCCTTAAACTAAGATAAGAAATAAAAATATATTTAAGAAAATAAGATAATAGACTATATATTCCTTTATACGGAAGTATTAATCGAATTACCGCTCCGCTAAAAAATAATTAATAGATATATAAAGGATATATAGTAAGTAAAGATTATAGTATAGCTTAGCGATAAAGATAGTATCTTTAAACTCTTATTCCTTTAGTTATAAGGGTTACTATACTTTTTAAAAAACGATAGGCGCCGGAAACTATATATCCTTAAGACTTATGCTAATAAGATCGTTAAAGACGCCTACGCTAAATATTTTAAATTAGCTATACTTATATATAGTAAGATCTATTTAAAAGCTTCTTAATCTTATAGCTTAATAAATATATAGATAAGGCTATAAACAGCTATAATACTTATTACTATAACTAAACCGATTAAGGTAAAACGCTAAAGCAGCTTATCCCGATTTAAAGCTTGCCGGTTTTATATTATATAATAGCAATAGACTTTATTACTAAGCTCTTAGTAGTTTAAGCTAAAAAATCCTTATAAAAAGATCTTAAAAAAAACTTCTTTAATGCCTTACTAATAAAAACCGATAAATTCTTAAAAATATATCTCCTTATTTTAAGTAATAACTAGTTTATAGCTAAAAACTAAGTATTAACATTATATACTAAGCTACTTTACGCTAATTAAGGGTTTTAAAAAGGGATAATCTTTAACTAAAACGTAAAGTTTACCTTAGTATTTTAGCGGACTTTATAGTAAGCCTTTATATTAAAGCTTTTTATATTTACCGCTTAGCACCTTTAAATTAATAGCTTATTAAAAAGGCGAAACTAAACTATAAAAATCACGCTACGATTTTTTACCGCCGATTTCTTAGACTTTTACTAAACTAATATACTAATCGCCTTTTAATTTAGCTTTAATAATTCCTTCTTTTTAGTAATTTACATAGCTTTTAGTAAGTTTATTATAAAGATAAAAATAAACGATAGCTTTTAGTTTTTTAATAACTACTTATACTTACGTAACTAAGAGGTCTTATAAAAAGAAGCTATATTAGCTATCGCTTATGCTTAAGCCGCTATAAAGGATAGATATAATAAGAAATACCGCCTGCTAAAATTTAAGCTTAGCGATTAAGTTTAGCTATAGCTTAGTAAAAGCTATTACGTTATAAATAGTAAACTAACAAAGCTTTAAGAAAGACGCACTAGGCCGTTTAAAGTTACCGGTAAAGTAAAATAGCTTATATACTAGCTAGATATAAAAAGGTCTTTTAATATCTATTTAGTTATTTTAGTAGTATAACTATACTTAGCGGATAAGCTAGCTATATACTTAGGCTTAGTTTAAGATAAAGGAATACTTTACTTAAACGAATAAGAAGTAAAATAAATCCTATAAAGCCGCATAATAAAAAAAAGCGGCGGAAAGCTAAAAAAGGAGTTCTTTATAGCTTAAAAAGGCTAGCTAAGTAGCTATAACTTATAAGTAAACAAAAAGGCGGTCTTTTTACTAAAGATCGTAAAAGCCTTTAAAAAAGTATAAGAGAAGTTAGCTACTTAAGTAGTTTAAATAAAAGTATAACGCGCGGCCCTTATAACTTAATATAAAACTTTTTAACTAAGAAATTTAAGCGGTTAGGCCTAACTATAAGACTTAAAGGCTATTATAGGTTATAAGAGACTATAACTTACTATACTTAAAGTAATTAATTATTTTAATAATAATATACTACCGTTTACTTTAAGTAATAAGGCTTTTTTAGCCTTATAGTATACTTCTTTAAATTCTCTTTACTGCTTGCTTTTTTTCTTTTTTTTTCTTCTTTTTATAATTATATTTCCTTTTACCGCCGGCTATAGCCCGCTATACCTCGCTTACTCCTATATATATAACTTCCTTTACCTTAAGCTTATAATTCTTATACTCTTATTTTAAGTCCCTTTATTGTTTAACGTTTCTTATAGCTAAGATTAGCTATTTTATAACTACTTCTTTAGCTTACTTTCTTATAAGCCTTTATGCCTTAAATATAAAAGATATAAGCGGGCGCTTAAGCTCTATAAAAATAAAGCGGCTATTCTTTATAGCCTTAAGTCCCTTAATAAGAGTTAAAACCTCTAAGTTTAAGCTTTTATATAAACCTACGCCGCTTTTTATAACCGCGCTTAAGCTAATAGATTCGACTTAAATTATAGTATTATAAAAGACGGCCTATATTACCTTCTTTAAATACTTAACTTAAATAACTCGCCTCTTAGCTTTATACTATAGCGTAGTTTAGATAGCTAGTTTCGCGATAACTTAGCTATACCTCTTACTTAGCTTTTACTATCTAAAAGCCCCCGCTACTTATATATTTTTTTAAAGTATAGCTAGAAATCTTTATTAGCGGAATAACTAACCGATACTTAACGCCTTTAAGTTAACTAACTATAAGAGAGTAAAATATACTCTCCCGCAGCCTATAGGCCAAATACAGCATAGATAACACATACTATAAATACGCTGAAATGTACATTAAATCCGCTATACAATTCTGCATACTATATATATTTCCTTATATTATTCCACCCTCATATAAGCAAGGTATAAGCAGATTAGAAAGAGGTATATATAGAGACTATATGCATAATCCGTGCTAAGTCGCTGCGCCACCTCGTATTCCTTGCGGGATTAATCCCTAGGCTTATAAATACAATATTAACCTAATAATAGCTATTGGCCTACTATGCATGATTACGCTAGACAGGGGGCTCTTTTCCAAATCACTTAAGTCACTTATAGCTTAGGAATTGTCTATATAAGGAAGCCTTAGTCCCCCCTTCACCTTAGATAGATTATTAACCTTATACACACATATCTCACCCATTTCCTTACTTTTTCGCACACTCTTTACAACTCTATAATCCCCTTACTCAAGGCTATAAGCCTGCCGTCCTCTACACCTATTTGCTCCTTAATTGGGTATAAGCCCGGCTTCCCTTTAAGCCGGACTTACCCCCGACCCCTACCGACGCTTTCCGACTTTTACGTGATCGGCAAAATCCAGCAAAATTCTTTCCTACCTTCTACGTGGTCGTGCTTACCAAGCGTATTTTCTCCGGAATTTTCCCGATATCTTATCGGACTCGGTTCTTTGTTTTTCCCCTCTCCTCCTCCTTCCTATACCTTATGTCTTTATAACCACATCCTTAGGACTATATTAAACATAAAAAACCTCATAAAAATCTTTCCCTTTATAACGTTAAACGCACTTTTTAATACATTTTTCCCTATATTTTTCAAACCCCTCCTATTATATTCTTTTACTAATATTCTTTCGATTAATATTTCTTACCTCCCTTTTTAATTAACCTTTATACCGAAATACCTCTTAAAAAAGTCTATAAAAAACATAGCTACTAAGAACGACTACTAATTTAGCAAGCTAAAAGACTCTTCGAATTATTCCTCTTAGTTACTCCGAATAGAATCCGTTTTTATCCGGGAGAAAGCCGCCAGAGCCGTCTCTTAAGATCTATATACTAAATCAGCGGAAATCCTTGCCTTTATACGTCTTATAGTTAAGGATAGTCCTTTCTCTTAAATAAAACACTATACGACTGCAAAGTTAGCTTAGGAAGCTTTAAAAACCCTTTATAACCTAGTGAATTTTACTTAGAATTTTCTTCTTATAAAAGAACTATTTAACATAACCCTCGAAACCTATACTTCGATCGAGATATATCTAAATAAGATAAAAGAGCTTTTCGATAAGCTAAATACACGAGAAATTAAAATCCCTAAGGTAGTGATTATTACTTAGATTTTAGAATACTTAAACAGTTCCTATTTTAGCTTTATAACTAATATTTCTTAAGCTCTTCGAGATAACGCCTAAGCCTATTATTACGGAATCCAGACGGCCACGCCCGGACTCCTCACTCTACTCCTAAGGAAGCCCCACGGAACCCCGCGACGGGAACGCCCGGAGCACGCACCACGAAGGCTCGCCTAAGGAGATACGACGAACATCACCGGTCGGACCCCGCTAAGGTTTCCGGGATATAACTACGGATAGTTAAGAGCCTACCCGACTATAGTTCACGATATATCTAACTATAGGAGACACCGTGGAAACTATCGGGCGGATTCCGCCGGCATCTTTAAGGGATTTCTAGGGATTTCCGCGGGATATCCTAACTATAGTTCGACCCGTTTCTAACTACGGAAGCACCCCGGAAGATATAGGACAAACCTTACCGCGATTTCTAAGGGATATCTAGGGATATTTAGGGGATTTCCCCGACTATAGTTTATAGTGTTTTTAACCGGGCTTATACTTAGTTTATTAAGCGATTCTACGAGGATATCTACGGTTTACTTTACGTACTATGGATAGTATAGTTAGAGATCCTTAAAATTAGCTTAAAGAACTAAGTATAAAGTAGCTAGCTATACCTTTAAGAAATAAATAAGCTTTTTACTATTTTTAAACCCTTATATACGTTTATATACGGTAATTAGTTTATTATACCGGCCTAACTAGCGGTAATTAATCCGCAGTACCGGCCCCGATTAGCGGTAATTAGTTTATAATACTAGCCTTAACTAGCGGTAATTAGTCCGCGCCTTATCCTCTTATCCTTATACTATAAAGCGTAGTAAATAGTAGCTATTCCTACTTATTTAGACGGAAATCCCTCGGATATCCGCTAAGCTAAGAGCGACTATATCGTACGATTAAGTACTTATCTTATAGGAAGTTAGATACTAAACGATATTTTCTTTAGTAAGAAGCTCTTATTAGCCTTTAAGTTTAACCTTAATAATAAGCACCTTTTCTTTAACTTACTCGTAATAGAACTTTAAGATAAGTAGGCCGTAAAAGCGGAAGAGGCCGCGGCCTACCGGGCATACCGGTTTAATAATCTCCCTTACCCCTTTTTAAGGTACTATACCGCGATAGCCTATAAAGCTAAATAAGACGTAGAACGAGTCTTACTTAGCTAGGCTAAGACTACTACCCTTTAAGAGGCAATCCGCTTTTAAAATACTAATAAAGGATAGACTATAAAACGATAAAATCTATACGATTAAGTAAACTAGATTTAGTATTACTTAGATAAATCGATTATCCTTTAAATAAAAGAAGTAAAGATAAGCTAACCCTAAAACTATCTAGCTCCCCGCCCGCTAAACACCCTCCGGATTAAGCTTATAATAAAGTTACTCTTTCCTTAAGACGATAAGCTTAGCGGATATTTCTACCGCGTACTATTAATAAAGTTTAGCTTAAGGGCCTTAACTAAAAATCCGCTTTAAAGGATACTTAGTAGTTTCTTAGTTTAGTATTACCGTTTAGCCTCGTCCGCTATAGCCGCGCTAACTAAAGCATTTTCGGGACTCTTAATTAATAAAAACAAGCTTCTTACGCCGGGGGCCTTATAGCGCACTAGATTTTAAGATATATATAAAACGGAAGGTTAAGCGCTTAGCGAGAGTATTAAGACTAAGACCTTAATAATAGGCGATAAGGACGCGGTAAGCGATACCTTTAGCGGGCTAAACCTATCTATACTAAGCGCGTAAATACTAAGACTAAGTATAGCCTTAAGCCCCTTAGTAGGAATAGTAGCAATATCGAACGAATAATTCCTTAGTCTTTTTTAGGCATTAAGAAAAAAAACAAGCTTACTAAGCCTTAAGAAAAACCTCGACTATAAGCTAAGGACGTAAGGAGATTTAATCTATTAAGACCTCTAAAAGTATCCTTTAACGAAGTTTAAGAAGACGATAAAGCTAATACGTTTTAAAGAGTTAACTATTTTATTAACTTTATCCGCCGAAACGCTAGTAAAGGCAAGGCCTATATAGACGAATTAGCTATTTAACTGCCCTCTTTCCTTTAAGGAAGTGCGGCGGAATAGTATTCCGGGGACCTCTTAAAACTATAATAAGAAGAACTTAGCGAGCCCGGCGTCGGACTAAGCCGATAGATATCCGCCTTATAAAAACGGTTCGGAATCCGCTTAAATATAGCGATATAAGCACTTAATAAAGAGCACTTTACTATTAAAGATATAGTAGTAAGATCTAACTTTAAGTCTTAGATATTACGCTTATAATATAAAGCTAAGGCCGCGCTTTATTAGCTAGACTACTTAACTATAGTAATTTATTAAAAGCTAGACGTTTACTTATAAGAATCCTTACGACGCTTAGTAAGGAATAAGGATATTAATAGATAGATTAACGAATATAAGGAAATTCTTCCGTAGCTATAAGTTAAATATACTTAAGGATCTTAAAAGCACTTACTAGCGCGAAAGAAATAGGTCTAACTTATAAAAAGGCGAGGGCTAACTAGCCGTACTTTATACGCACTTAGAGAATAGTCTAGGACGCCCCGGCTATCTATCGAAGGCTTACCGGGACTAAGGGTTATGTTTTTAGACCGCTTAGTAAAGGCGGATATACCTTAAACCCTATAGCGCTCGCTAAGTTAAGGAAGAAACCTGCTTAAATAGCTAGGAATATAAGTTAAGGTCCTCCGGCTAAAGAAAAAAAGGACCTTCGGGACTATACGCTTGCTAATACTAAAGCTAAAACGGGCATACCCCGCGACTAAAGAAGGTACTATAGTAAAGACTAACGACTATCTAAGGGATAAAGAGTACGATATAAAAAGAGCTTAGTTAAATACTAATAAGAGCTTAAAGGAAACTATAATCTATACTATAGCAGACTTAGTATAGGAGGCCGATAGAGCGTGCGGATTTTACGGCGAAGTATTCCCCTTAAAGAATAAGCTTTACTAATATATTAAAGATAAACACCCCCTTAACCCTAACCGCGACGTTGCTATATAAAGACGTAGCTTAGTATAATAAGTAGTTATTCGGAAGCTATAAAACGTTTAGATAGTTAAGGCTTCTCTTAACGTCTAGCTATTAAACCCCGATAAGCCGTTACGATTTACTTATATATGCTTACTAGTCTATAGAAAAGAAGGGCCCGGGATAAGTATTAAAGTTTATATAGACACTAAGGCAGACTAAAGCCTTATTTAAGCCGACTTAGTAAAGACCTTTTAGGACGTAACTATAAACTCCTCTTAACGAATTCCTATTTAAAGAGTAAGAAAGATAGCTACTATTAAATAGGCGGAATTTACCGCCTATATACTAAGAAGGCTAAATAGTAGCCTCGCGGTCGTAAAGGTAAGGATCGGCGCCTAAATAGTAAAACGCTTAGCGGCTAATATATTACTTAGCTAAGACTTTTTAGTTCCTTACTAAAAGGACCTTATTAACTCTATATCGGTCTTACGGATCGGGGCCTATAAAGGGATTAAAGCTAAAGTTAAGATAGTCCGGCTAAGACTAGCGATATATAGACGGGTAATCTGCTTAGTTACTACGACGATTTTAGCTAGTTTTAGCTACGCCTTACCTATATAGGTCTAGGCGCCGCTATCGGGGCGTGATATAATATTTTTCCCCGATAACCCTAAGCTCGCCTAGATAATAATATAAGATTATAAGAGCTTTATAGCGATAAACTATTTTAAGGAACTACTAGTGCTCCGCTAAGGCTAAAAGGTAAGGATAATTATAGACCTTAATAAGCAGTTTTAGCTATATAAAGAAGTTAACGCTACGGCTCCTTTAGCGGAAGCCTTTATAGAAAATCCGAATAAAATAGACCCCGCTAAGGACTTCCTATAAAAGGATCTTACTATAAACTATAAACTCGGAATCGGCCGAACTAAGGACCTACCTAAACTTACTACTAACGAGGGCGTCCGGATCTACGCTAAAGACCTAAAATACGTATTAAAAGTC
>JAPEBW010000157.1:0-79730 GCA_027405785.1 Ophiocordyceps robertsii
GTGCCGCTGTACATCTACCCGCTGGCACGGGCGTGGGAGCCGCTGCTGGAGGCGGCTCGGGCTCACGACGAGGTGGACTTTATGGCCGTCATCAACCCGGCCAACGGGCCCGGCGCCGGCGTGCTGCCGGACGAGAGCTACCGCGCGGCGCTGGGCCGGCTGGCGGCGCAGCCCAACATCAGCACGCTGGGCTACGTCTACTGCAGCTACGGCGAGCGCGAGGCCGGCGACGTCGAGGCCGACATGGACGTCTATCGCGACTGGGCGCTCCACGGCGGCCCGGACGTGGCCGGGGTCTTCTTGGACGAGGCGCCGTCGGACCCGGCGCGCGTCGAGTACATGGCGACGCTGGCCGCCCACGCAAAGCAGTCGTGGCGGCGCGAGGCCACCGTCGTCTTCAACCCGGGCGTCGTCGTCGGCCCGGGCTTCTTCTTCCGCGGCGCAGACTACGTCGTCGTCTTCGAGGCCTCGCAGCGTCAGTGGGATCGCCTGCGCCGCCGCGGCCACGACCTGCGTGTCATGGACGCCGGCTCCCGCCCCAAGGCCGTTGCCATTGTCCACTCGAGCGATGCCGCCGCCGCAAAGGTGATCAAGCAGGCGCGCGCCCTGGGCATGGCCGGCGTCTACCTCACCGACCAGCTGGACGGGGGCTATACGAGGTGGCCCGCCGCCTGGCGCGAGTTTGCAAAGGCCGTCTCGCGATGCTGAGGCGGGGGGCCTGAGGGGGACGGAGCTGCGTGTTTCAGGCCGGCCTTTCCCTTGGACGGCTCTTGGAATGGCGTGCCGGGAGGGACGGCTGGGGGTGTGGCGGTGAGGTCAGGCATGTCAGAGATTGCATCAGGGGTCGGTATCATCTTGCAACTACCTACTATTCTATACCATGTATATATCGCCTCACCGTGATACAGGCGTTGGCTCACAAGACGCCATGGGAAATTGCCCGGCAAACATACCCATGTCGTTGCCGTGTTACCTATAAAAAGACTTGATACAAAACCGCAGGCCACGACCAGAGAAGCCGACGGTAAACACGAGGACCGTAAACGGGGCCGGGAACCAAGCTCAGCCACTCGTCTTGGAGGTAAACTTGCTCCCGCCGCAGTACTCGACCCACCCGTCCAGGCCCATGGTCTTGATGACGGTGCTGAAGCCGTCGGAGCCGGCGGCCTTGCCGGCGCGCGAGCAGATGCCGCCCTCCTGGCGGGCGGCGTCCTTGGGGTACTCGATGTGGAAGACGGGCTTGCCGGCGCGCACAAAGGGGGCAAACTTGTCGCACTCGCCAAACTCGACGCACTGCTCGTTGACGGAGAAGGCGACGGCGTCCATGACGTCGTCGATGATGGACGCGGCGTTTTTGAGGCCCGTCGACATGTTGTACGTCGCCGCCTCGGCCGCGAGGAAGCGCACAAACGACACGGCGGCCTGGGCGGTGAGGTTGAGCCCGTTGTCGTTTTGCTGGCCTTTTTGTTAGCCCTCGTGCCTCGCCCGTATATCGTGCCCTCGCCCAGCTGTGCGTCGGCGGGGACAGACTCACGTAGCCGTCGACGTTGTCCGGGTCGATGGCGTCGCAGCCCTTGTCGGCGGCGACCTTGATGCGGCTCCTCATAATGTCGCGCACCCCGGGGCTCGACACGTTGACCCAGCGCTCGCCGACCCAGCCGTCCAGGGCCATGCCCAGGTCCGCGGCGTCGAAGCGGTCCTTGTCCGCGCGCCAGTCCTCGCGCGACCCGGCACTAAAGTAGCAAACCACCTTGACGCCCGCCGCCCGTAGCGCCGCCACCGTCTTGGCGTCGTTGTCGAAGGCGTCAATGTCGAGGATGCGCACCTCGGGCGGCATGACGCCCGCCGCCGCGGCCTGCGGCGAGCTGCCCGACGCGCTGACGGCCTTTTTCAGCACGATTTGCCAGGGCTCGCCCACGCCGGGCTTCCACATGCTGGCGCGCGTGGGCGCGAGGCCGCCGGGCACCTGGTCGTTGTCGTCGTCGCCGTTGTCGCGGCCCCGCGTCAGGCCGACCCCGAGGCCGATGGCCAGGCCGACGATGGCGAGGACGGCGACGGCGGCGACGGCCATGACGGCCTTTTTGTGCTGCCTGATCCAGCCCGGGGCCCGGCTGCCCTTTTCTGCCGCGGCGCCATCGTCGAGCGGCATCTTTTTCCACATCGAGTGGTGGTGGTGGTGGTAGTGGACGCTGTGGGTGACGATGGGTATCAAGGCCGACGTTGCATAAGCAGATGGACCAGACAGGCAGAAACAAACAAGACTGCAGCGACGGAAGCAAAAACGACAGGGATGACGACGATACCAAGGGCGCGGGTGCGAATTCCGTGGTGTTGCTGCACCCTTCCTTTGTTCCCCTCGGCTACCGTCAACCGACCAACGCCGCTCGCACCGAAAGGCGCCCCGAGCGGTCCCCGGGCCTGCAGGAAACAGGCTCTCACGACGGGCCCCGGGTACGCACTCGAGCACACAGGGCCCGGGGTGCGGTTCTAGACCCTCTGCGAACCAAGTGCCCTCGGGGGCCCGAAGCGCGCCCACGTGCGGCGTCACGCTCGGTTGACTAGCCGCGCCACACTGCACTTGGCGGCTCTGCTTGTCCTGCAGGCGGGCCGGGACCTGAATGCACCACCGATGGACGTCCAGGGGGGGTGCGCCCAAACGGTGAGCCGTAGAAGATGGGTGGGTGGTGGTGGAGGCGTTGACGCCGCAGACGCGGATATATCGCGGCTCATTTCCACGCTGCTGCAGGTCCCCGCCAAGGCTAGCCCGCCCCGCCTTTTATCCGCGGTTCGGTGCTTTTTCCTGGACCCACCCCTATGTACATACCCACGCACTTCCTAAAACGGGGTCCATTGCTACCCCACCGCGTGCAGCGATCGCCTCGCTTGGCACTCTGTCCGGGGGGGGCCCGCTCCGCACCCCGGCGACCCACTTGGCGGCGCCGCTCGCCGGCCGCACAGCCCCGGGAACGCCGGGGTACCCCCTCCCTCTCCTCGAGAACTGGCTGGGGCCCACCCCCAAGAACGACGCCTCGGCCAACGGTCTAGGAACAAAGGCGCTCGCTCAGCACGGGCCGCCGCACGCGCCAAGCTTGATGCCAAATCGAGATCAAATAGATCAACAATACGAGGATAGCTGGCACCATCACACCAGGGGCATCCGTCAACAGCCGCTCCACTCCTCTCGTGAGTCGATTCCACCACCAACGGGGCGCCGCCATGTTCAGCACATTCCCCTCCGCCTCTCTGCGCTCCGCCAAGCGCGACAGAAGAGGCCCACGGAGAGAGTGCCAGACCAACCCTGCCGCGTAGTTCTGCCCAGCTGTCTGCACGCTCCCAAAGCTGCCAGAAAGTAACTTTATCATGGCCTCTTTCCCTAGTGATGGGGCTTCACCATCTTAGCCATCAAACCCTTCTACTTCTCCTGCGCCATGCCTGCTTCAGGTTTGTCCAGAACGGGACAAGACGGCCAGCCAACAATGACTCTGTGCGGGAGGCCCAGGTCGTATGGGCAACCCAAGAGCACCATGGGCAACGAGAAGGCGAGCCGAGAGCCCTCAGCTGGGCTCGCCCTGTTGCCCCCCCTTTTCTCCAGGCGGACCGGCGCCCCATCGTGGCATGCCCGCGCGCCCTTGGCAGATCCCCAGAATTGGCCCGGGAACAGCTCAGCGCAACGGCCAGCCTAGACATTCGTTAGCCAAGTCCGAGCTGCTCACGTCCCCTTTCCTGCCATGGACGCCACCACGGGGTAACGCCATCCAGAAGCTCGTCCATGCAGGCTCTCGTCTGGATAAATACGAGCCCCGGCCTCTCCACTCCTGGCAATAATATCTCATCAATACTTGCCTTCTGTCGCTTCTCTCGTCGACTCGCAGACGCCCTCGTCTTTGCGTCTTGCACTTACTCTCGTTTGCCGCCTCGCTTGCCACCCCATGCCTGTTGGCTCTCCCCTCGCTTCTCCTTCGTTTCTCCCCCTCGTTCAAGCACGTCCCTCGCTCGTGCCCTTGACATTGCAACCGGCGCAAAGCACATGAGCCTTGACAGCTCGTGACTGCCAAAGCCAAAACAAAAGGAGCTCCCTCGGCCTGCCCATCATGCTCGGTCGAGCTATCCCCGGCCACCTGGCCAGGGCCATTACCATCATCGGGGCGCTCTCCGGCCTCGCTGCCGCCGCCAGCTCCGTCGACAGCACCATCCTCATCGTCGCTCGCAACGACGGCGACGTGGCCAAGGCCAGCTCTGGCCTCGACGGCTATGGCATCCCCTGGGAAAAGGCTCTCATTCCTCAGGGCGGAACCAACCTGCCCGCCCTCAACTCGTCGGGCACCGTGGGTCGTTATGGCGGCATCATCGTCTTTGGCAGCATCTCGTACGACATGGGCGGCGGCCGCTTCGCCAGTGCCCTCACGGATCAGCAGTGGAACGACCTCTACGCCTATCAGACGGCCTTTAGGGTGCGCATGGTCCGCCTCGATGAGTTTCCTGGACCTGCTTTTGGTGAGCAACGCCGCAACTCTTCAGGGCAGAGGCCGTTTAGACATGGACATGTCGCGCTGATGACCGCCTCGCAGGTGCCAGTACCGTCATTCCAAACTCGGGCTGCTGCGACAATGGCCAGGAGCAACTCATCAGCCTCACCAAGACGGATGCGTTTCCCGGCGCAAACCTCAAGGCGTAAGTGCCTCCAAGGGAACAGGGCGAGTTGATGAGTGCTGACGCCGCCGACGCAGCAATGCTGGAGTGAGCACAAAGGGTCTCTTCCACTACCCGGCCAACATCACGGACCCTGCAAACACGACCGAGGTTGCCAGCTTCGAGCCGGCCGGGGCCTTCACGTCCAAGTCGACAGCGGCCGTCATCAACAGCTTCAACGGGCGCGAGCAGATGGCCTGGTTCATCAGCTGGGCGCCCGAGTGGTCGGCCACGTCCAGCTTCCTGCAGCACGCCTACATCCATTGGATGACGCGCAGTCTGTTTGTCGGCAAGCGCAAGGTCCATCTCAGCGCCCAGGTCGACGACGTGCACCTCGACACGGACCTGTACCGGCCTGTTAACACGACGTTCCGGCTCCGCACGGGCGACCTCCAGGCCCACGTCGACTGGCAGAAGAAGCTCAACACGCGACTGCCCGCCGGGTCCGACTTTTGGCTCGAGCTGGGCCACAACGGCAACGGCGACATCATCAAGGCCGTTGAGAAGCCCACGGCCGCGACCCAGTGCAAGCCCAACCGCGCCGTCGACTACGAGTCGCCGCCCGACATGCCGCCGGGCCAGCTCGAGTTCAAGAAGCCGCCCGGGACCGGCGTGGATCTGTGGCCGGCCGAGTTCACGCAGTATAGCTGGAGCGAGGCGTGCGCCAAGCTTGACGACTTGGCGGCCTGGTTCCTTAACCCGACCAACGTAAACGCCTTTGCCCACGTATCGCACACGTTTTCGCACGAGGAGCTTAACAATGCCACGTACCACGACGCGTCGCGCGAAATCTTCTTCAACCAGGCCTGGCTCAAGCAGCTGCGTATCGACCAGGCGAAGCGCTTCTCGCCGCAGGGCATCATCCCGCCGGCCATCACGGGCCTGCACAACGCCGACGCCATCCAGGCCTGGACCGACAACGGCATCAAGTTTGTCGTGGGCGACAACACGCGGCCGGTGCTGCGCAACCCGCAGAGCCGGTTCTGGGCTCTGCCGAGCAACGTCGAGAGCAACGGGCGCTCGGGCATCCTGATTATGCCGCGCTTCGCCACCACCATCTACTACAACTGCGACAAGCCCGACTGCACGCTGCAGGAGTGGAAGGACACGTCGGCCGGGCAGGGCGAGTTCAAGGACCTGCTCAACGACGCGCGGGCGACCAACACGCGGTACTTGCTCGGTCTCCAGGCCGATCCGTACATGTTCCACCAGGCCAATATGCGGCAGACGGACATGGAAAGCAGCACCGTAGGCAGCGAGACGGGCAAGATGTCGCTCATCATGAGCTGGGTCGAGACGATTGCGCAGGAAATGTACCGGCTGACCAACTGGCCCATGACGTCGCTCAAGCACGACGACCTGGCCAGCTACTTTACCAGCCGCATGACGCTCGACAACTGCAAGCCCAAGGCAAGCTACGCCTACTCTGGCGACGGGCGCTCCATCGAGTCCGTCACCGTCACGGCTCAGGGTAACTCGTGCGGCGTGCCGGTGCCCGTCACCATCCCAGGAGGCGTCGCCTCGGCCAGCGCCGGGTCGCCGCGGACGGACAAGGTCGGCACCGAGCCGCCCATCATCTGGGTGACGCTGTCCGGATCGCCCGTGACGCTGCGCCTGGGCTCGCCCGTCAAGGTCTGAGGGGGGTGGGCCGACGAACGAGTCTCGTGTCGAGGGCTGCGTCGTGTCGAGGGCATCGGAGCCCGGTTTTAATGATGGAAAGCGTTGGAGATGGGATGCTTTTGGTCAGGTTTATTTGCTTCTTTACTTCTTCTGCTCGGGAAACGGGATCGGGCGTCACCGTATGTAATAGTCGAGACTGGAGAGGGCGCCGATTGCATACACTGTATCGCGGCGGGGGCTTTTGTTCCACTACGTACATATTTACCTTGTTCAAGTTATCCGATACCTGCGCCGATACTCCCGCGACTATCTAGGGAGGAGAGAGGGCGTTAGCATCAAGAGTCCCACTCTCCCTTGATCATGTATCGTCAAATCGTCAGCAAAAACTTGTTTATCGGGGCCGCCCTTGTGCTGGTGCCTCGTTGTTTCAGTCGCGAGGCTCGAATGCGTGACATGCCGGAACTGCCATGACGACCGCCGTCGGTCCTCGCGTCTCCCATGGCTCCATTTGCCCCCAAAAAGCCTAAACAACGGCCCTGCCTCGGGCTCCTGCATTGCTCGCGTAGACGCAGCATGCACTAGCCCAATTGGCCGCCGCGGTTTGGTGGCGTTTGCCGACTGCATGGCCGTCCGTCACGTCATCTCCTCCTCCTCGCAACATCCCCAACGTTTTGTCTGTGACGTCGCCCAGAGCCGCGAAGCCAACACGGTCTGAGGATACTGCGATAAGCCGGCCGGGGCGGGCAGCAGCAGCATGGTCGTCGCCTTGACGGCAGCCCTCGGGTAAGGGACCGGGCCCTGAAGCCCAGTGTGTCACCGCAGGCTTCTTGCTTACAGTCGTGTACAAAGCTGCCTGGCGCTCTCGTGCTTTATCCTTTCCAACAGATACTACACCAGTGCTGCGTTTGGTATGTCAGCCGCTTCTTCAAGAGACACGGCTTGCTGACCCGTACTCCATTAGAGCGTCCACTTCATTTCAGCCTTGCCACTCTGCTGCTGACCAGCGTGGCTCTACAGTCGATTCGGCGAATCAAACGGCTACCGACTGAATCGTTGTCGTCTCTCACCCTGCCGCTCACAAAAGGTTCGGGGCCCGCATCAGCTACGGCCCCAGCCACCAACGGCATGCTTCGCCGCGTCTGGCGCTCGTGTCCACAATTCACGGCCCTCACCTGCTGCATCGTCACGCGTTGTCTGCTCTTCAGGCTGGTCATCCACACATCACAGTGTGCTTGGCCCGGAATCGAGGTACGCGGGAAGCCTGCATGGACCCCGAGCTCTTGTGACCCAAGCTAAAGCAGTGTTGTAGGCCCTGCTGCCCCTTTTCTCCCTGGTCTGCGAGTTGATCTATCCAACCAGTTCCAAAGCCACTGAGCCAGGAGCAACCACACCCGGAAAGCCTCCTCGGCTTGCTCGATCGCCTCCAGCACTTACCTACGCCCTACTCTCCCTAGGCTGGGCAGTCTTTGCCATACTGGCCTTGTCCCACTCACGAGCCCAGACTGGAACCGTTTGCCCACCAGGGTGGCAGTCGGCGCGGCTTACGACATGTGCTCAGTTCGGCATCTGCGCTCTCGATGCCGCCGCTCTCAGCTACGTGGCCCAACTCCGCAATCGCGAGGTGAAGACTGGGCGTGACTGCTCTGCAAAGCTCGCCATGAGCTCGGTTGTTGCAGTCGGATTTGTGCTCCTTCTTTGCTCCCCGTTATTGAACGCACGGCCCAGCCTATGCCTGACGTACAATCTCGGCCCACTCGACATTCGCGACCTCATACTTGACTCGCTGCTTGCCTCCACCGCATTAATATCCGGCTTTATACTTTTATCAGACTTCCATCCAACAAGCATTGCCTTGTTAGTCTCTGAAAAGGGCCTATTTGGTTACTGGTATTTCAAGTTCAACTTTCCGTCCCGGCACGCACCACTTCATCCATCCCTGGACGACTCTCCCACCATGGCATTCCTGGCTGCCATCTTCGCTGCACTGCTTTGGTATTTTGCCGCCTGTCCGAACCATGCGCCTCGGGCTCGTGTCTCCCGGCTGCTCCGGTGGCTGCTCCTCTCGCAAGTTGGAGTTGTCGTCTTCACTCTGGCAAATTGGACGCTGCTATCAGCGCCCTCATCCAATATCTCTATTCCCCGGGCGGTCGAAGCGCTTGCGGCATCTGCTCGCAACGATAGAGCGGTTTGGGCCTCTCAGGCTGCCTCAAGCACGACTCTATCAGAGGCTGTAGCAGAGTACAAGAGGCGTCATGGGATGCCGCCGCCTCCAAATTTTGACAAATGGTACCAGTACGCCGTCAATAGTAATTCATCTGTCATCGACGATTTCAGGCAGATTTACAGCGACATACTTCCGTTTTGGGGCGTTGAGCCCTCCAAGATCCGGGCGAGCACAACACGGCTCATCTCGTATGCTCATATAGAGATGGCAGCTTTGAGCATCCAAAACGGCACCGTTCACCAGTCGCCTCACGTTCCGGGGACACACCGTTGGATGACAAACATGGTCGAGAAGATGATCGAGCCCTTTGTGCAGTGGCTTCCCGACATGGTGCTGGCCATCAACTTGGCAGATGAGTGTCGGGTTTCCGTCCCATTTCGGGACATGGAGGCTCTCAAAACCACGGCTGCCGGCGCCATGTCACGCGTTGATGGGACCAGTAGGATTGTCAAGTCAAAGCAGGCGACTGCGTCAGGCGGAGAAAGGGGGTGGGCGTTTGACTTTCCCGAGCCAACGTCATGGGATCGCGAGGGCGCAACCAGCCCACGGCAAGTCACACCGGACTTTGTTGATTATCACGGAAGACAGATATACTACGACTGGATAGCCGCTGCTTGCCCGCCAAGCTCCGCGTCGCAAAACAGCCGCTGGTGGGACTGGAGCTCGTTCTGCTCAGCCTGCCTGGCGCCACACTCCCTCATGACAGGCGCTGGAGCCGTCGTGTCGAACAAGACGCTGGCCCATGATCTCTGCCACCAGCCCGACGTTGCCAAACTCGATGGCTTCATTTCGTCTCCAACCGTGTTCACTGGTAGCACAACACTGTTGCCAGTCTTTAGCCAATCTCGAGTCGGTGGCTTCTCTGATGTCCTGATCCCGTCGCCGTGGGACTTTGAAGACAAGAGCGCACACGTTGACGAGGAGGACATGGCCTGGTCTGACAAGACCAACGGGCTTTACTGGCGCGGCTCGAGCACCGACGGCTTTGCGGCGCGGGGCCGCTGGGCTGGATTTCTGAGAGCGAGATTCGTCCACGAGGCCTACCAAAGGGCAACAGCGATGGGCAAGACAGGACAGCAGAATCATTTGCATATCAACGTCTCCTTTGTAGGAGACATACCGAGGTGCGAATCCGCCGACTGTGAGGCGGAGATGGAGACTTTTCGACAATGGGCGACCATGGCCACCGGCGCGGGAGATTCTGTCCCCCCCGAATCTCAATCCGCTGCGGGAGAAGAAAAGGCAGTTGGATTGCCCTCGGCGTTGCCCTTTAAAGAGAGCTGGCACTTTCGCCACCTCATGGACATGGACGGAGCCGGGTTCAGCGGGCGATTCCTAAGCTTCCTGCGAAGCCACAGCCTAGTGTACCGCGCCGCTCTCTTCAAGACGTGGTACGACGAACGCCTGTTTGGCTGGCACGACTACGTGCCAGTAGACGTGCGACTGGGCTCGGGCTTCTGGAGTGTGCTGCGTTATCTCGGGGGCGTCTCTGAGACGACGTCGTCGCCGTCTGGTACGGGTGATGGCAGGCGAGGCGGGGACACGGCGCAAAGGATAGCGAAGCAGGGGAGGGAGTCGGCGTCGAGCGTGCTGAGGCGAGAGGATATGCACGTCTACATGTTTCGGCTATTGTTGGAATGGGGAAGAGTGACGAATGATGACAGAGAGGCGTTGGCGTATAGAGAGGACTGATGAGCCAGGGAGTAGACTAGAGTTTCTCGGGCAGCCAAGCTCGTATCAAAAGGCCGATGCAACCCTTGCGACAGGGCGCTGTCGACAGCTTGGTAAATCAACGAAACGACTCTAGGCTCTAGGGTAAGTGACTGCCTACCGGGGCGGTCCTAAGGCTTGCGTTAGTCATCTATGGGGAACTGCGGAGCCGCACCGCGCTCGGGTTCGTCGTGGGAGGGCAACGATGACACGACCCATGCCCTCCTTGAGGCGACCTATGCTCCACTTTAGTGAGATTCTATGTATATAGTCGATGCGACCCATGCTATGTGGGTTTTAAAAGTGGAGATAAGTGGAGCATAGGTCGCCTTTTGTACATACTCGAAGGCGCTTCCGGTCATTTGCCGCGCTGACTCGGTCCCTCGCTGCCCCTCGCGATCCCTTCGTCACCGAGCGTCACCCAGACGGAGTCGCGAGCGCGCGCACACGACACAGAATTGCCGCTTCTCGTCACGCCCGACACGCTCCTTTCCTGCGACTCGTGCGGCGTCGTCCAGAAAGAGGAGGAAAGAGAGGACAGAAATCGTCCCGACGACGTCGCCCCCAGCCTCGCATCGAAGCGCCATGGACGCCTCGCCCCTGGTGCGGGCCCACGATCACGCGGCGGCGGCGGCCGTGGCCACGCGCCAGGCCTCGGACACGACCGTCGCCATCAGCGAGCACGCCCACGCCGCCGGCGAGTTCGCCAACGCCGCCCGCCACACCACCAGCGTCGAGGCCCTGCGCACCCTCAAGCTGCTCGAGGACCATCACCGGAGGCTCGCGGCCCTGCTCAGGCTGCCGCCGCAGTCGGCCCCGTCTGCGGCCTGCCCGGCGGCCCTGTCCTCGCAGCAGCACCTCGCCTCCGGCCCCGCCCCCGACGACGAGGACTCCGTGAGCGAAAAGTCGCCGCAGCGCTCGGAAAAGGCTCGCTCTGTTGTCGTCGTCGTCGAGAATGGCGCTTCGCCGCGCAAGGACGCTCACGCGAGAGCCGCGGCCACCGTGTCCGGCCGCTCGCAGCCGCACCGCTTTGCCGCCCGCGACATGTCGTCGTCGATTGCCAGCAACCTGGCCTCCGCCAGAGGCATCCGCTCCAAGTACAGGGGTCAGCCTCTCAGCCCCAGCGTCTCCAGCGACCAGGCGCCCGGCAACGTCGACCCTCACCCGCGCAGGGACGGGTCCAGGATCAAGATGAAGTCCATCATTGACCAGACGGGCAAGCCGACCTGGGTCCCGCCTACGTCCTCTCCCTCCTCGTCGCCCCATCGGCCGCCCAAGAGCCGGGAGTCGTCTCCGAGGGTAGACGCCGAGTCCGCAACCGTCGACGAGGGGGGCTACGCGCGCTTCTACAGCACCTTTGGCAGCCTCATCACCAAAATCTCGGCGCCCTTGGCCTTTGCCGGTCTGCCGCTCATCCACGAAGAGTCCTCCCTCAAGACCGAGTCGGCGCTGACGTCGGATGCGCCCTCCCCGGCCTCGCCGACGCCCTCGTCTCCCCGGCGCAAGTCCAGCCATCCGCCCAGCTCCAGTAGCCAGGATCCCGACCTATCCAAGATTTATTCCAAGGCCACCATGAAGGCCCTCGCCAGGGACGGCCACGCCACGAGCGACTCCTTTTACGTGGTGCCCACGAGCGGACACACCATGTCGTACGCCAACATCCTGTCCTACGCGGAAAAGGAAAAGCGGCGTTTCGGGGCGTCCGCCCACGGCGAGCTCCCGGCGCCCGGCGAAGACGACGACGACGACTTTGTCGACGCGCGAGAAACCCCCGTCTCCGTGCCCCCCGCGACGGCCAAGCGCAGGGCGGCGCGAGCGCAGGGCGAGAGGGAGCTGCGCAACAACATCGAGGAGCTCAGCCTCGAGAACAAGTCGCTCAAGGACATGCTCGACAACGTCTCGAAGCGACTCCACGCCTTCGAGGCGAGCTCGCAGCACTCGGCCATGGCGCTGGCCGAGAGCTACCGCTTCATGCGGCCGGGCTCGCCCGGCGCGCCACCCCCCCGCGGCAGGAGCGTGGACGAGGCGCTGAAGAGAAAGGCCCAGGACGCAGAGGAGCAGCTGGCGGCGGCGGTGAAGCAGATGGAGCGGCTCGAAAAGGACAACCGCAAGATGCAGAGGACGCTCGACAAGTACCGCGAGAAGTGGGAGGCGCTCAAGGCCGGGGCCAAGGCCCGTAGGGAGGCGCAGGTCGGGGAGAGTGTGGAAGACGCTCGCCAGAGCTGAGGGGGGCGGGAGATGCTCAGATGCGCGGGCGGGCGGCTCAAAGATGCCGGCATGAAACTCCCGTGTAGTTGGAATGGTCCAAGACTTGATTTCACACCGCCTCTACGTGGTTGTGATGCCGCGGGAGCAACCAAGAGGGGCAGAAGGATGTGAAGAGACCAAACATAATAGAGGGACTAGTTCCACCAGAAGCTGATGCTGAAACTGATGCTCAGACTCCTCACGTAATGCCACCACCCCATGGGAATCAGCAGGGCGTCTCCCGGCCCCAGGACACACTCTGAGTACTCGAGGCCGCGGAGCCGGTCCCTCGCCTCCAGCAGGCGCCGGTGCTCGTCCCCGCGCGTCCCGGGCGGCGGGGGGTCCCAGCCCTCGACGGCGCCGAGGTCGAGCCCGCTGGTGTTGCTCATGTCGACGCCGTGCTCGGGGCAGCGCGGCTCCATGCGCGGCGTGGCGGCGGGCGGGTAGAGGCGGACGTACTTTGTGCCGACGACCTGGCAGAGGAGGTTGTGGTAGGCGTCGGTGTGGAGGGGAGTGATTGTGCCGGCAGGGCCGAACCAGGCGTTGAGCTGGGGCGTGTCGAGGCGCGGCCGGTCCTTGGAGGGCGAGGTGGGATGGGGCGGGACGGAGGCCCAGCAGAGGTCGGGGATGGTGGTGTCGTTGCGCAGGCTGGGGATTTGGTGGAAGAGGTTGTGCTGGGCGAGGTAGCCGACCTGGCTGGGCTCGGTCTGGGGACTGCTGCTGTCGTTGTCGTCGTCACCGTCGTCGCCTCTCGGTCGCTGTAGTCCCGGATCGACGTACTGGACGAGAAAGTGGCGAAACGGAATGAGTTCCTGGCCCCAGCCCTCGTCGACGTAGCTCCGCCCAACCTCGACGGGCACGAGGCGGCGGCCGCCAAACGTCTTGGAGAGCAGGTACGCGGGCCTGTTCCACGGCCGCTCCGCGAGGGCGGGCCAGGCGTCGAGGAGGTCGGTGAAGACGACGGGCCGCGGGCTCCCGCCGTCCTGGCGCATGTAGGCCTCGAACCCGTCGAGCGTCCAGTTGGCGTGCCGCGGGCATTCCCGGTCGGCGCTCATCGGCGGGCGGCCATGGGGCTCGCGGGTCGAAAAGGTGCGGGCCGGCGATGGCGCGGGGGTCTGCGGGCCGGCGATGCGCCTCTGCCGCTTCGGCGACGGCTCTTCCGTCCGGGCTTCCGGCTCTCCGTCCTGGCAGGCGGTCCACAAGTCTTCCAGAACCTGCAGCGTCTTCTCTATCCACGACGCGCCCAGCCTCGTGCTCGCCCCTCCCGCGATGATGAGGGCCCTGTCCAGGCTCTCGACCACCACATCCAGGACGCCGTCGTCGAGGCGCCCGTCACGCACGCCCAGCACGCGGCAGTGCGTCGAGAGGATCAGGGCCTCGGTGTACAGACACCGCCAGCGGTACGGCACGCGATCGAAGCGGTACGCGTAGAACCTGCTCGTCGCAACCGAGGCCACGTCGTCGAGCCTCCGCCGCAGCAGGTCCCCGTCGACCCCGTGCGCCCGGTCCGTCCCCCCCGCGGCTGCGAAGCCCCCGTGCATGCGGATCACGAGGGCCGCCTGGCGCCGGAGGACTTGTTCCATGGCGAAGGCTGCCGTGTCGATTTCCGCCTCGCCGTGCGACTGCCGGGTCTCTTCGGCGGTGGGAGGCGAGCCAGCATGTTCGCCGGCCGTCGAGGTTGACCTTGGTGCGTCGGCCATGGCGTTTGCGGCCTCTAGATAGCGCGACAGGAGCCGTGCACGGATCGCATCCATGCTGGCGAGCTCGAGGCTGCCGTCGCTCACTCTCGATGAGATATTCCGAGAGGCGTTGCCGACTGGCATGAGTTGGCCTGAGGTTGAGCCCAGCTGTGGGGGTTGGTGAATGTGAGTACTTCGGTACCTTGAAGAGCCTCACATGGCCCAGACCCAGTCTTCATCGACTTCAGTCTCTACAAAGCAACTCTATGCAAACGGGACAAGATTGTGCCGCATCAAATGCAAACGACATGACGGCGTGCGGCACGATACACCGTCCCAACAGACCACGACACAGGCTCCAGCACCGACTCCGCAACGCCAGCAAGCCGTCCTCGGCACTCATGATACAGGGCTGAGCTGCTCTTCGCCCCCCCCCCGTCTATATTCAGCATGTCCACACGCCTACAATGCCGTCCTGTCTACCCTCGACCAAGTATCCGTCTCTTACACGTACACGCTCGACAAGCGCGGGGCTCTTGCCCTCCTCGGCCTCGACGATGCCCGCGCCGCAGTCCCACTGGCGACCCTCGACCTTGTCGTACACCTTGACCACGTCCTCCCCGGCCGCGCACACTATCCTGCGCGTGTCGAACATCATGCTCGTGATGGGGCCGTCGTACGCGTATGCGTCGTGTATCGACCCCGTCCGGAGATCCCATATCTAGAGAGGCACTGGTCAGCTCCGCTAATGGCATGTCCGCGGCAAGTCGACGTTGCTTACCCTGACGCTCCTGTCCAGGCTTCCCGTCACGATGTGGACGTCGTCGAATTGCAAGCACGTCACGGCCCCGGTGTGGCCCACCAGGCTCCGGTGAACCTGCCCGCTCCGCAGGTCCCAGAGCCGGACCATGCCATCGGCCGTGCCGCAGGCCAGGGCAGACTCGAATACTTGTATCGCGCCCACAAAGTCTGCCGAGCCGACCTGGGACCTCCCCGTCGGCCTCCACGACCCGTCGCCCGCGCTCGCCGCCGAGGCTTGGGCCGCCGCCCACATGACGTCCAGTGTCTGCACGCACCGGCCCTTTTCCAGGTCCCAGTGGCGCAGCGTCTTGTCCGCCGAGCCAGACACCATAATGTCGCCCCTAAAGTGAAGCGCCGTCACCTCGTCCACGTGGGCCTCGAGCGTGAACAGGGCGCAGTCGTCCATGCTGCCCTGGGGCGGGTCAATCGGCTGGTCGTCGGGGTTCTCAAAGGCAATGGCCTCCTCGTCGGCCCCCCTGCCAAACTGATTGCCATGTGGATCGTAATGCGACCTGCTGAGATCCCACAGCCGGATGGTGGCGTCTGCCGATCCGGTGGCCAGGATGTTGTCCTCTACTTGCAGGGCGCGAACCGACGCCGTGTGGCCCTCGAGGAAGCCCATGCACCGTCCGGCGTTGAGGTCCCACACCTTGACCGTGTCGTCGAGCGCGGCAGTCACCATGGTGCCAAAGGGCGCATCAAAATCCAGAGCGGTGATGTTGTCTCGGTGCGCGCGAATCTCGCGGATGTTGGAGCCCGTCTCAAAGTGCTCGTGTAGGATGGGCATTGATTTTCGCCGATGGACTCTTTTCCTGCGTGAGGGTGTGCTGTTTGCCGATCCCGGCAGCTTTTCATACACGGATTGAGACATGAAGCCGGCGTCGTGGTCGTCGGCGTCCCCGACAAGGTCTGCCTCGTCTTTCGACCGTGGGCTTTGCGCCATGGTCTCTGCCTCATCGGCGAGCGCCTGAGCCTCCTCTAGCCGTGCCTCGGCATCCATGACTGCGTGCGGTTAGCGCACATGACAAGGCCCAGGGCGCGCTCGTGACGGGACAACGCACTGTCGTGTTCCAGCAAGGCCTCCTCTTGCTCGAGCCCGGTCAGTCTATCGAGTAGTATCCTTCGCATGCCGTGCAGGTTGGCAATCTTGCTGTCAATGTCGCGAATTTCACTGCTCGACATGTTTTTGCGGATGCCGAGGAGGTCAAACTCGTGCATCATGGCTGCTCTCTCCTTCTTCAGCTGGTTCAGACTCTTGACCCTCCCACCGGCAGCCGCGCCCTCCTCGAGCAGCTTCCTACCGCGCGACACCCGGCGGCGATGCTTTTTGCCCTCGATGGTCAGGTCTGGGAAGCTGGCCTGGAAGCCCTGGAAGAGCGAGTACGAGTTGTCGTGGTCCGGGATGTTGGACAGCAGCTCGTCGGGGAGGCGGGTCAGGGCGCGGTGTTGGATCTCGGTCGTGGACAGCTTGGCGCGCACCATGTCGGTGGGTGTCGTCCGCGCCATGGAGAAGACGCTGCGTTGGACGGCCGGGCGCCTGAGCTGCCTGTGGACCTGGGCCATGGCCGTCTGGTAATGGCTGGCGGCAGCCTCGGCGTTGGGGACGATGAGGTGGGAGGCGGTGGTTGTGACCTTGCGGCCCAAGGCCTCGAGGCCCCGAGTCTGCGAGTCGACGACGGGCAGCATCAGCTATTTGCCCGTGGTTGAGCTTCTCGCCGTGGCCAGACGTACCGAGATAATGGACAGGTCGTCGTCGGCGCCGGCGTCATCCGGGAAGCCATAGTCCTTGTCGGCATCAGCCATGGCCGAGGCAGCGAGAGCGATGTATCGAGGCAGCGGCGGGAGCTGCGAGGGCGCCTCTGGGGGGCAATCGGTCTGAGTGGCGGCTTGCTTGTTGACCCTGTGGGACGACAGGTTGAGACGAGACGCGACGCTAGGATTGGTGGATGATGGCTGGACGCGGAGAAAAGGGTACGCGGTATATCTGTAGAGAGCTTTAGCTAATGTAACCTACCCTAGACCGCCCTCGGGGCTAATGAACGCATGATGCCGCCATTTGCTCCTTGAACAGGGACCTTGCTTGAAACAGGGAGGCCCCGGTGCTGGAGAGCACGAATCAAGGCGCCAGACACACGACATGTCTGTTGTTGTTGATGTTTTGCTTGGTCTTTGTATCTCGTTTTGTCCCAAGCTCATCTAATCCAGAGCAGCGCACCAACGACGACGGCTTCGCGCGGCGCATGGACCTGCGGCCATTGAGCAAACGATCCCAGCTCATCTTGGATGTGTCACGGCACTAGCGACTGGGGGGTCCCGCAGCAGATGGCTATTGCCAGGAGGAGGTCCAGAGAAACATGCATGTACAATCGTCACGTCGCCAATGTGTTCTGTGTACGAATACAGAATGCAAGATGAACTGCAATGACTTTTCAACCCGTCATTACATAATCCTCAGACCACGTGACCGAGCGGCTGACCCATCCGCATCCAGCCCGTGTCCACGACATCCCAAGCTTGTCGCAACCACATACCAAGACTCTGCTGGCCCGCGCCGCTGCATCTAGCCTCCGCATGCTCCAACCTCCCTTGCCGACTCTTCTCACAAAGTCGCATCAATGTCGGCTGTGGAAGCATCAGGGAGACGAGCTGGCCCGCAACGCCGGAGACCTTTGTCTCACTGCTGGGCGCTGCCAGGCAGGACTTGGAATGCGATTCGGACAACATGAGGCTTTCCCGGCCAGCACGCAAACTAGGAACGTGACCGCGGTGTGTTCGAGTAGCAGACATGAGCGTCATTAGAGACAGTCGGCAAGCGCCAAGATCCGGCACGCCCTTGACGAAACGGCCGCTTTCCACCCCCCCCGAACAGCTAGTCGAACTCTCCCAGGAGCAGCGTGTGGCTGTATCGAGCATTGTCTCTGCCGGTCGATGGACAGATGGCTGTGCAGCCGCCTCCATATCCCATATCCCATGTCGTCTCGGCCACCTTTCCATACTACCGTGAGCCGCCTTGTTCCTCGACACGCGTTCAGCCTCGCCGGAAACCCTCCTTGTAGGCCGCTACACAACCACCTTCGCCATGCGGCGTTTGGCACTCCTGACTGCGGCGGCCACGGCCCTGGGCGCCCATGCGGAGACGCTCGGCAACGCTGCCCAAGACGTCGAAGCGAGCCCCTCGCAGATGGTCTCGAGACTCAGCAAGGTCATTGGCAGCCAGCATGACCTCGCGTCCATCAAGAGCCTCCCCGAGCACAAGCAGGAGCTGCTCTGCATAGGCACGGCATCCTCGGGGTCCGTGGACAAGGCGGCGCTCAAGGTGGCGTTGGGCGCCGACGGAGAGGCCGATGTCGACAACGTCCACGCCTATCTCCAGGGGCGATGCCACGCAAACGGCCCCGTGACAAACATGAAAGCCGTTGCCAAACCCGACTTTTACATTGACAACGTCAAGAAGAAGCTTTGCCACTTGGTGGAAAAGGCCGATTCCGTCTTTGACTCGATCATCCTGGGCGACATTGCCGAAACGCTGGGATTCGACAACCCCTTTTCCAAGAAATTTGGCCGCCTCATTTCTTCTAAATGCGGGGTACGCCGTTCATGTCCTCCCCCCCGGATGCTCGTATCTTTTTGACAGAGTACTAGGTTGAAATCCATCCACATCCCAATCCAACCAAGCCGGTGGATCCCGAGTCACTGAGGCCGGATCCTTGTCAAGCTGCCGTGTCGACGAGCGCTGGCGGGTACTTTCGGCTGCCAAAGAACTGTGGCGCCTCTGCACCGAGGCCCGGGTCCGGTCGGCATCATCGAAACCGGCCCGGTTCAGGTTCGAATCGGCCTGGCCCGAATAGACGTGGCTCGAACCGTCCCGGGTCGAACAGGCCAGATAGACCTGGCTCGGGTGATGATGGGTCAGCCGAGTCAGGATAATGGATCTGAGTAGGATGGGTCCGACGACGATTACCGATTCATGGGTCAGGGCGACGAGGAGAGTGGAACGTGATGATTGAGAATGTCAAGCATATGCTGTTCTTTATTGCCCAACTATTTAAAAGTTTAAGCAGGTAGCTGAGAGAGCATGCAGTCATGAAGAACAAGAAGCAGCATTCGAAGATGTGGTTGCGTGAAGCAGGGCTGGTGTGCACATTCGCGTCTAATAGACAGCTGTAAAGCCCCTGAATGAAGTTTTACGCAGCTTGAAGTGTTGGTTATATATCCATCAACCCGATTGCCACACACGGGATAGTAGTAGGCATGCTCGTATGTCTACGAAGCATTCTGTACTTGGACAATTCTTGGCAGCAAGAGACTGGGTGCTGATAGAGCACAACACTTTTATTCATGGGTTCGTTATCGAGCTATACTAGTCGTTACGCGTGCCATCGTAGACCATGCATGGCCGACCAGGAAAGAGGAATCAACGCTCATGGCACGGCAAAGCGTGCCATGGAGAGCAACGTGGCAAGGGGAATCTAATGACAGAGCGGCGCCCCGGTGCAGCTAATGAGACTTGGACGGTCCGCGGCGGGCGTCGGCGTGGATGGCATCGGCGGCCTTTTCGCTAATCATGTAGACGGGCAAGACGATGAAGTAGCCGGGGATCTTGGGGAAGACACTGGCGTCGACGACGCGCAGGCCGTCGACGCCGCGGACGCGGAAGCGAGCGTCGAGGACGGCGTTGGGGTCGTTGTCGGCGCCGATGGGGTTCGTGCAGCAGGCGTGGTGGCCCCAGGCCTCGTTGCGGACCCATTCCTTCATGTCGTCCTCCTCGGCGACTCGCTTGCCGGGCCAGTCCTCGGTGAACTTGGCATCCATGGGCGCGTGGTTGATGTTCTTGGTGGCCTTGCGGGCGTACTCGACGCCCTCGGCCAGGGCGCGGGCGTCCTTTTCAGCCTGGCCGCGGTCGTTGGAGCCGGCCTCGAAGTAGTTGAAGTTGATGATGGGCGTGTCGCGCGGGTCGGCGGAGCGCAGGTGGACGGTGCCGGCGCGGTTGCGGGTGTGAGCCTTGAGGATGACCCAGGTCCAGTGGCGCGAGTCGGTGGCGGCGTGGTGCGAGTAGCCGGGGAAGTAGCCGGTGAAGTAGCCGATGGAGCCGGCGATGAAGAGGTCCGGGATCTCGTTCTCGGCCACCGACGACCTCTTGAGGATGGCCAGGGCCAGGCCGCTGCTGGTGTAGGCGCCGCGGTTGGCGATGGACTTCTTCTTGTCCAGCCAGCTGCGCAGGCACGGGTCGCCCATGCCCATCCGGAAGTTGCAGTGCTCCGTCAGGGTGAAGTTCTTGGGGCTGCTGGTGACGACGGTGTTTTCGTAGCGGTCCTGCAGGTTGGTGCCGACGCCCGGCAGGTCGACGAGGACGGGGATGCCGAGGCGCTCCAGCTCGGCGCGGGGCCCGACGCCGCTGAGCTTGAGCAGCTGCGGCGAGTTGAAGGCGCCGCCGGCGATGATGACCTCGCGCCGGGCGCGGATCAGGCGCGACCGCGGCAGGCGCGACTCGGGCCCCGTCGGCGCGCGCGGGTCGGCCCGGTACAGGCTCCGGCCCCGCACGTACTCGACGCCGATGGCCCGGGGCCGGGCGCCGCGCCGCTCCTCAAAGGCCACGCGCGTGACGAGGGTGCCCAGCAGGATGTCGAGGCGGTAGCGCTCGCGCCCGCTGGCCGTGCGGTCGCTCAGCACCTGGTTGATGAAGTCGACGGGCCCGGACCGCACGCCGTCCTTGATGGCCAGCGGCATCTGGAACATGCCCTCGCGCCGGTCGCGGTTGCCGAAGCCCGAGTTGAGGTCGCGGAAGAAGACCTGGGCGAAGCCCTTTGCGTCCATGAAGTACTTGTTGATGCCCTCGCCCACGGCCGAGGCGGCCGCCATGACCATGGCGCCCAGCTTGACGTCGCGCAGCGTGAAGGCGAGGCTGGTGACGCTCGTCGTCAGCCAGCCGTTGTAGCCGTGGCCGATGGGCGACGCCGGGAAGTAGCGGCAGCGCTCCATGCGCTTGAAGACGTCGCGCATCCGCGGCGCCGTCCAGCTCTGGTCGCCCGTGACGTGCGCAATGTAGTTCCAGTCCTCCTCGTCCGGGTAGGCCGTGATCATGGCGTTGTGCGCCGTGCAGCCGCCGAGCGTGCCGGCCCGCGGGTACAGCACGCCCTTGGGCCTTGCGCTGGCCGGCGGGTTGGCCCCGACGAACTCCTGGCCCGACGGCATCGTCCACGTCATCTTGGTGTCCTTGCGCTGCCGCCGGAGGTCCGGGTAGTGGTTGACAAAGTAGTTCCACGTCATGGGCGGGAACTCGGACGCCGCCAGGCTCAGCGCCGGCGCCCGGTACTGGAACGAGCTGGTCTGGTCCGTCCCGGCGTCGAGGAGGAGCACCCGGTGTCCGTACTTGGCCAGCCGTGCCGCCACTGGGGAGCCTCCGGCGCCAGAGCCGACGACGACGTAGTCGTACTCGACCTTGGGGTCGACTTCGGCTATGAAGCCGCTGTTGTTCGCGTCAGCCCAGCCTCCGTTGTCTGTCCAAGGGTTCTCTACTTACGCTCGAGCCGGTCCGGCCAGCCAGAGGGCCGAGAGTAGGACGGCTGATGGCAACATGGCGGCTGTCTATCCTGTTGCTGCGACGCCAAGGGAGGTGGGCAGTTGTCGGGGCCGAAGGGAAGGGAGCCGATTCGGACCAGGTCCAAGGCATATAAGGGCCTCGTCCCATGGCCCTGGTGCCTCGACGGCGTCGGCAGAGAAACGTGGGGCGATTCGAAGCGAAGGCTGAACTGAGATGGGATGGCATTCCCGAGGCGAGAAAGGGGGCGCACCCCGGAGCGAGACACGTCGAGGGCGTCATCATGGAGAATTGTGGCCTCGAGACACGATAGCGTTGAGTCGATCTGAGTGTGTGTAATGCTGTCTGTCCGACTCTAGCTTTGTTGGGGATGGATGGCCCGTCCGGCGAGCAAACTCATCACCAATCAACCGCATTATTCAGGTTGCCAGCATGACAGAGTGGCTCCCATCTGGCCACATGATGGATGCTTGCTGCTAGCCGTGGTGAGACTGACTATCGGGCTCCAAAGGTCTTGGGCTTGGTACGTGGCCGTTGAGGCGGTTGAAACGAAACGGCTGTGGCTTGTGCCAAGAGGATAGAGTTGTCTCGGGGGTGGCTGGATCGTGCATGGAGAGACAGGGGGAGGAATGAGGGAGAGACATGGCGAATCGGACGACGGTGGATGGCCGAGTGTCCATCGATTGATGACTGTTTGAATCTGTAGACTTCTAGGAGGGAGACTCGAGCAAAATCATCGACCGAGCCTTGAGCCCTGTAGCGGCCCGGGCACGTGACCCATACACGTGATCCCACGTAGCTGCGGGGCTGGAACACAACCAGTCAGCGAGCTAGCTTAGCCAGATGATGATGAAAAATGCACACGCAGAGTCACCTCACAAGCGTGCCTCCCCGAGAGCCCCTCTGCTGATCAACCCCCTTTCGCCCCTGTCCTGCCGCGAGTTGAATGCAAGGATCGCCGCGGCAGTCCCCGACCTTGCGGTGCAAGCCCCAGAGACTCTGGCCGAGGACGTCCGTCTAGCCCGTGCGTTCCAGCCGGCGAGAGAGGGCTGTGGCCCGAGGACAGCGAGTCACGCACTGCATGCCATGGGCTGTCGGGCTGAGACAGTCGCCCACATGGGACGAGCTGGTTGTCTCTGCCATGTCCACGACGGACCTTGTCTTGCCTCTTTGGCAATGACATGGCGTAACGCAACCCGTCCTGTCAGGGCCTCTGCTCCGGGCCAATCCTTTCCGCTCTCCTTGGATTCGGCCATGGCCTACACGGTGAACGAGTCATCAGAAAGGCAACTGGCACCGTCTGCACGACGGCATATGCCATCAGCCAGAGCGGCGCTGCAAAACTCCTGCTCAGGTCTGCCATGGACCTTGACAGTCCGGTCGATTTACTCATCAAGGACAACCGAGTTGTGGCGTGTTTGTCCGTCTCGGTATAAACATGCAAGACTATATGTATAGCATGGCGAGATCTTCATCCTCACGGCATCGGCATACATAAACTTGTCTAGGCCGTCTTGTTCCCGCCGAGCCACGGAGAGGCCGTCGCCCAAAAGATAATCTTGACTCCGAGGCCGTGCTCCGCATAATGGACAAACTCCTCCCTTGTAAAACGCGAGCCGGTTTTAGGGTTCGTCTTTTCCAAATCAGGCTCCTGGGCAGCCACGACGCTTATGGGCACCCTGTCGCGGTAGGCCAACATGTACGGGTACGAGTTGTCCTCTTGTTGTTTCTGGAACGGGATGAGATCGGGCCCGCCGACGTCGACGCCGTGCCGGGCGTAGTAGTCGAACGAGCGGGCCAAGTAGTTCCTCGCGTTGGCCCATCCGTCGGGCCAGAAGTTGACGTACTGAACGACGTACGACCTGTTGAAGACGCTGGCCGCGTATCCGGCGTTGGCCAGCTCGCCCGCAAACTAGGCCTCGCTGCTGTAGTTGCTGGCCCCCCGCCGGACCGAGATGGCCGTCTCTGCCAGGTTGAGCCCGTATATCCTGCCGTCGAGCTCGCTGGCCATTGCCGCCAAGAGCGCCTGGAGCGCTCGCGGACATGGGGATTCCACTGCGCCGCCGTCCAGCCGCCGACGTCGAAGTGTGCGTCGCAGTCGTCGCCGTCGCACGACGGGACGCTGCCGTTGCCGTAGAGCGGCGTGTGCATGTAGCTCGGCACCGGGTTGCTCGCGGCAGAGAAGCTTCTGTCCTGCAGCTGGAGCCAGAACTTCTTGCCCTTGGCCTGGACGCGGGACATGTCGTGTGTGATGGGGGAGAAGTCGTATTCGCCCTTGCCAGACTCCAGAGACCTCCAGCTGTAGAGCACCTGGACGCCTGCAATGTCGCCTCTGTCCAGATTCGCCAGCGCCGTGTCATCCGTCTCGCTGCTGTAGAGCCAGTGCTGGAGGGTGCCGTTGGGGGGCGCCGGTGCGGCAAGGGACCGGGAGGCCAGTGCCCCCAGGAGCAGTAGCGACCGCACTGTGATCAGGGTCGTTCACTGTTCTTGGACCATGGGGTGGTTGTCGATTACACTGAGTGTCAAGGGGGACCCTTTGCGGCTAGACGCACGGATCCCATTGGGAAAAGCCGTCCTTTCTATAAAGGCCAAGGGCGGGTCGTGGCCAGACATTATATCCATCGGGGCAGGGCCATGTCAGAGTCTATACGAGAGAGGTGTTCGTACATGTCTATAAATACCGCCTTGACGTGGATGGAGTCGGTATCAGACGGAACAGGACCTATACCCCATTATAAGGGGGCCCCTATACCGCGCCGGCACAGCCCCATACGAGATGCATCTCCAGTGTCTCAATACGAGGCCGGGCCAGGGTCATCTCGTCCCCACGGCAATCCCCGCGGAGTTCGTATGCCGAGTCATGGCAGTCTGTGTAACTTGACTTGATGCCGAGGTTCTTTGGCTTCAATCTTCAGCGGTGCCGTCTGTCAACCGTCAGGGTGATAAGAGCCATGAAAGGAAGAGAGCCTGATGTGAAACGGAAACGAATAGCAATGATACACATGAGCAAGTCTCGTAATCGTGGAGGCTATGCAAGGCAGTCTCGCACAGAGGCCCTCCCGATGCCGAATCTCTGCCCCAGCACCACCCAGCAGCCCGTGTGGCAGAGGGCGCGAAACGACGCCGCGTCCGCCGCTTCCCCAAAGGCCCGGTCCAAGGCGGCCACGACGGCGGCGTAGTCGACGAAGCCGAGGCTGTCGACGGCCTCGGCCGACAGGAGCCTCTTGAACATGGCGTGCAGGGGCCCGTCACGAGGCCAGCGCGTCGGGGCCAGCATCGGGAGCTTCCGGCGGCGGTAGAGCTCGTCGGTGATGAAGGGGCGAGCGGCCTCGCGCAGGATCCATTTCTCGCCGACGGAGCGCAGGCTCGAGCCCGCCGTCTTCCACCAAAAGTTGCTCCGGCCCGCGTCGTCGTCCTCGTCGTCGCCGGGCCGTGGGTAGGCAAGCTTGACGCTGGGCGGCAGCGAGTTGACCTGGTCGGCCAGCCCGTGGTCGAGAAACGGCGTCCGCGCCTCGACGCCGTGCGCCATCTCGACGCGGTCGCCGAGGCACGAGAGCAGGACGTTGGGGAGCATGGACTTGTTCCACAGATACATTGCCGTGTGAGCGGCGTGCCACTTGTCTCTCATCTTTGCCCTGACCGAGGCCCCGTGGGCGGCCACGAGCGTCTCTCGCATGTCCCGGCTGCCCCGGCCGCCGAGGAACAGGTCGTCGGCGGGACGCCAGGCCAAGATGCTGCCGGGCATCGTGTTGTTGTTGATGTCGGCCAAGGCCCCGGCGTCGCCCGCGCCCTCGTACAAGGCGGCGCCTTGGGAGCGCACCAGCGTCGCCACCTCGGCACTGGCCGCCCTCTGCATGGCCTGGCGCAAGGCGTCGTCGCGGGCCAGCAGCGAGCCGGGCATGCCGCCGTCGGGCTCGCGTAGGAACTCGGGGTGGAAAAGGGGGTATCCGGCAAAGTGCTCGTCAGCCCCTTCGCCCGTCAGCACCACCTTGAAGCCGTGCTCGCGCGCCAGGGCCGACAGGGCAAACTTGGCAACCGAGTTGAGGTCGAAGTGATGGTGCTCGCTGTGGTACGCGGCGTCGGCGAAGTCGGCGGCGAGCCTCTGCTCCGTCACCTCCTGTCGATGCAGGTCGACGCCCAGCCATCCGGCCGTGCGCCCGGCAATATCTAGTGAGGCCCGTCAGTTGCTGTGGCCCAACTGCAAGCCATGTCCCATGTCCATGTACCAGATTCGTCGTGGCCCGACTCGTGGGGGAACTGGACGGTGAAGCAGGCGATGCGGGAGCTCTGCCCGCTGCCAAGCCGCGCCTTGTCCCTTCGAACGAGCTCCGTGACGATGCCTGCTATGGCCGACGAGTCGATCCCCCCCGAGAGGTAGATGCCGACGGGGACATCGGCGCGTAGCCGGACCCGGACTGCGTCGACCAGCCGTTGGCGAACCTCGAGAATCATGGCGTCGACGGTCCGGCCATCTGGCATCGTCTGGGACCCTGTTAGCCCGTGATGCCGAGGCAGGGATGGGAAAGGGGCCTGCCTTGTCGGGGTATTCGGCATCCCAGTACTCGTGAAGCTCCATGCCGCGCTCCTGGGTAATCTCCATCCAGTGCCCCGGCATGAGCTTTGTCACGCCTTTGAAAACGGTGCTCTCGTCGAGCATCCAGCCGCCGTCGGTCACGGCCCGGACGTTCCACTCGGGCTTCCAGCCAAAGGCCAGGAACGCCTTGGCCTCGGCCGCCAACAGCGTCGTCTCGCCGAGCCCCGTCCAAAACAGGGGCTTGACGCCGAAGCGGTCCCGCGCCGCAACAATTCTCCTGCCGCCCTCTCGCTCGTCGACGAGCACAAACGAGAACTCGCCCCGGAGGTGCTCAAAGAGGCCCGGGGCGCCGTGGATCTTGTACAGGGAGACGACGAGCTCGCTGTCGCTCTGGCCGGCAAACCTGTACGCGTGCTCCGTCTCGCAGAGAGTTCGCAGGCGATCGTCGTCGTAGATTTCGCCGTTGACCACGGCGTGGATGAGTCCGTCGTCGCTGTGCAGCGGCTGCGCGCCGCCGGGCGAGAGGTCGACGACGGAGAGCCGGCAATGGGCGAGCCCTACGCTGCCATCGGCGCTGATCCAGATGCCGGATCCGTCTGGGCCGCGGTGCTGGATCGAGTCGATGCCGGCCTGCAGTGCCTTGGCGAGGGCTGCCCGCGTTGAGCCTTCAGGGGCCGCTCCACGCGTCTCATCGGTCTTGTCCGCGGTGCCCTTCTCGAGGCTGTCACTACGTGTATGACCGTCGGGATCGCCGCTGTGACGGAATCGCGGCCACGAGCAGCTTGCAATGATGCCGCACATGATGGGTTTTCGTCCGATAGTTTCCAGGAAGCAGGTCGGCACGGTTGATGAAGAGGTTGGTCTCTAGCCAGCCGACATCGTGCGTGTTGAAGACTGGATCCCTGGGGGCTCAAGCACGCTTGACCGCCAAGCCCAGATTCCTTGCTATTCGTGCATACGGCTGCATACAAATCCGAGTCCACAGCCAGCTTGAAGAAGCAGCGTGCAGATGACGAGTCGAAGGTGGCGGCGGCGGGTGACGATCAACGCAGGCGTATACGGCGAGACATTGTGAGCAAGTCATAGCCAGAAAAGGCTGTGGCCATGGCCCAAGTAGTCGTGGCACCTATAGTCTCTTAGCCGTTGTCTTGGCCTTTTCCTCGCCTCTTGAGCCCATTGCCCCCTACCCTCCACCCCTTACCCGTCCTCGACCCATGTTGCCCTGGAGGTAGAGTCGTAGTCGGGATTCCATTGTAAGCTCAAATGTCGGTGGATTGCTTTATGCATGTCTCATGATTGTCGTCTGGGTGCATCGTCCCGCGATCATGAGCGGCCTGGCCTGTGTCTTGCTCAACCGGCTGAGCAGTCGTCGTTGGTATTGGTAGATGCGCGCGCTTACATGCATAGAGGCCTGGCGTAGAAACTCGGTGTGTTGAATGCTTACCGTGGCTGCGTTGTCGCATATATTTCAATACCGTCAGCCCCCTGTCTCGGGCAAATGGCGGCGTGGCCGCCATCGTTGGTACCCTGCCTGGCAAGTTTTGGCTGATTCGTATACTTTAAAGAGTGCTCAAACGTTCATACAAAGGCTCGTTCGCTGCGTCCGCTGTTGTCGCTGGCGAGCCCCTGACTCTGGTCCTCGCCCCCCCCCCAGCGTCCACGCACCGTTGAGCCGATTTGTTCAGAGAACTGGTCGTAAACATTATAACATGGAGCAAGAAACCGTCGAATCCGGCTCTGTCGTTGCTCGTGTGGTGAGCAACGGAGACTCCGATGGGCGTGGCGACGGAGCCGGACATGGCGCTCCTCCAGGCGTCCCGGGAGCCCTTGGAATGCCCATCGCCATCTGCGGCATGGGGCTGCGGCTTCCAGGCGGCATTCGCAACGACACGGACCTGTACCGGTTCCTGGTTGAGAAGCGAGACGCGCGGACAACGGTGCCCAAGAGCCGCTATGACATCGACGCCTTCCACAATGCGCACGGGAAGCCGGGCACCGTTGCCAGCAGGCACGGGTACTTTCTGCAAGACGTTGATCTCGCCAAGGCGGATGTGTCCATGTTCAGCATGACGGCGGCAGAGCTGAGCCGCGTCGACCCCAGCCAGCGGCTCCTGCTCGAGGTGGTCCGCGAGGCCTTTGAGACGGCCGGCGTGGCCGACTTCAGGGGCAAGGACATTGGCACGTACGCCAGTGTCTGGTCGGAGGACTGGCGGGATCTTCAGGATCGAGACCTCCACGACTCTGGCCCCTATCAGCTGACTGGCAAGACGGACTATATGCTGGGGAACCGGATTTCCTACGAGTATGATCTGAAGGGTCCAAGGTGCCAGCGTCCAGATGCCGTCGTCAACATGGAAGGAAGCAATGCTAACACACGCACGCCCTAGCGTCACGCTCAAGACGGCCTGCTCCTCCGCCGGGCTCGCCCTTCACCAGGCACTGCAGTCCATCCGCCTCGGTGAAACGTCGTCGGCCATCGTGGCGGGAGCCAACCTCATATTCGCCCCCGGCCTGGGCATCACCATGTCGGCGACCCTGGCCCTGTCGCCCGACGGCTCGTCAAAGACGTTTGACGCGTCGGCCGACGGGTACGCAAGGGCAGAGGGCGTCTCCTGCATCTACATCAAGCGCCTTGACGAGGCCATTCGCGATGGAAACCCCGTCCGCGCCGTCATCCGCGCGTCCGCCAGCAACGCCGACGGCAGAACCGCCGGCCTGACGGTTCCGAATCCTGCGGCCCACGAGGCCCTGATACGCCAGGCGCACCGGAATGCAGGCCTCGACCTGGGCCGCACGGCCATGGTTGAATGCCACGGCACCGGGACCGCCGCGGGGGACACGGTGGAAGCCTCCGCCATTGCCCGGTGCTTTGGCCGGGACGGCGTCTACATCGGGTCAGTCAAGCCCAACCTCGGACACTCCGAGGGCGCCTCGGCCCTGAGCAGCATCCTCAAGGCCGTCGTGGCTCTCGAGCACCAGACCATCATACCAAACATCAAGTTGGACGTGCCCAACCCGGACAGTAGGTTTCTTCCCGGGCTACACAAAGCCGCACTGACGTTGGCCGTGTAGTTGATTGGAATGCTGCCAAGTTGACGGTTCCGACGGAATCCCTGCCGTGGCCCCAAGGTCGAAGTGAGCGCATAGGGGTCAACTCGTTTGGCTTTGGAGGCTCCAACGTCCACGTAAGTCTCTCGAGGGCGAACCCTGACGGGACATTGGTCTAATCAGGAGGCCACAAAGTTCATCTTAGACTCGGCAAGGTCGTTTGGCATCCCATCACCCCAGGAAATTCAAGCCTCCGACGCACCGACTGCGGCCGTGAAAACCCTCCTGCTTTTCTCGGCCAACAGCCCAGAGTCGCTGAAGGCAGCCATAAACGGCGTCGGCCAGTACCTGCAAGAGTTTCCAGACCGGCTCGAGTCCCTGGCATATACCCTGGCGGAGCGTAGGGAGCGTCTCACCATGAGAGCCTTTTCCCCGACGGATGGCTCACCCCCTTTCCGGCTCGTCAATCCCATCAGGAACACAGGACACGGTGCCAACCAAGTCGCATTTGTCTTTACCGGGCAAGGGGCGCAATGGGTTCGCATGGGGCGGGGATTGATGCAGGAATGCCCGGCATTCAGCCACAGCATCAGACGGATGGACGCCGCTCTCCAGTCCCTGGAGCATGCACCGGCGTGGACGATTGAAGGAATCCTCTCGACCTGTGAGGATGCGGCCGTCCTTGGGAGAGCCGAGGTTGCCCAGCCCGTCTGCACGGCGTTGCAGGTGGCCCTCGTGGATCTCTTGGCCGTCTGGGGAGTCACTCCCGCCGTCGTCGTCGGGCATTCCAGCGGCGAGATTGCTGCCGCCTACGCCGCCGGCGCTCTGTCTCTCAGAGAAAGTGCCATTGTTGCCTTCTACCGCGGCTTCGTATGCAACGAGACACGGCGGCCGGGGGGCATGGCGGCCGTGGGGCTGGGTCGAGAGGACGTGCAGCCATATCTCGTTTCAGGGGTTCAGATTGCCTGTGAGAACAGCGGCAGCAGCGTGACCCTGAGTGGCGAGGTCGAAGCTCTGGAGGCAAGCATGGCCGCTGTCAGGGGCGACTATCCTGAGACGCCAGTCCGCAGGCTCGACGTCGAGATAGCCTACCACTCACGTAAGTCGTCTTCGACCCTATTCTCGACCATTAGTTTGGACGTTGACGGCGATTGCGTGCCCGCGTAGATCAGATGCGCATGGTTGGAAACGTCTATCACGACCTTGTAAGCAGACACGTCGAGCCCCGAGCGCCTCGCGTCCCCTTTATTTCGAGTGTCAGGGCAAGGGTGCTCTCCGAAGCCGCCGACTTTGGACCCGGTTACTGGCAGGACAACATGGAAATGCCCGTGCTGTTTCACTCGGCCGCCCAGAGGATGCTTCATGATTACCCAGACGCGTCTAGCCACGTCGAAGTCGGGCCACACTCGGTCTTGGCTGGCCCGTTGAGGCAGATATACGCCGAAAAGGCGGCTTCTGCCCATTGCATGTACCTGTCATGCCTCAGCCGCGGCAAAGGCGACGTTGGCTCGTTCCTCGAGACCATGGGGCAGCTGTACTGCGCTGGCGTTAACATCCGGCCCCCTTTCTCCTCGCAGGCGCGGGTTCTGGCCCAACTGCCCACGTACCCGTGGCATTACACCGAGAGCTACTGGTCCGAGACTCGCGTCATGTCGAGCTGGAGGTTTCGCAAGCACGCGACTCACGAGCTGCTGGGGTCGCGTATCCTGGAGACCAGCGACGTCAGACCGAGCTGGCGAAACGTGGTGCGCGTGGCCGACGTCTCCTGGCTTCGAGATCACTGCGTTGGCAGTGACATTGTCTTTCCTGCAGCCGCCTACGTGGCCATGGCCGGAGAGGCCGCATCGCAGCTTCGCCATGGCAACGGCGCCGAGGCTGGATACGCGGTTCGAGAAGTCCACTTCACTGCCGCCATGCTGCTGCGGGACGACCGTTCCACCGAAGTCATCACGGCGCTGAGGCCAAGGATGCTCACTGTAAAGGAAGACAGCACGTGGTTCGAGTTCTCTGTCACGTCACACGATGGGAGCGTCTGGACCCAGCACTGCCGGGGGCTTGTCACCGGTAGCTGCGCCGCTCATCTGCAGCCGGGATTCGAGGCTCAGACGTTTACCCGCAAGGTATCTCCAGACCGTTGGTACAAGGCACTCGCCCGTGATGGTCTCAACTATGGACCACGATTCAGGGGCTTACAAGAGATGACTGCTGCCGTCTCAGACAACGTTGCCTCTGCCAAAGTCGTCGATGAACAGCATGACTCGGAGTCACGATATCCGATGCATCCCACGACCATGGACGCAATCTTTCAGTCCTGGACGGTGGCCATGAGCAACGGCGTCCCTCGCCGACTTGGACCATTATTACTCCCGACGTATATCGAGCAGCTCTCCGTCGAGGTGGGAGCCACCTCGGCAACCATGGACTTGATCACGACTGCCGACGACTCGCAGGCATCGTCGCGCGGAGGTGTCGGCGAGAGAATAGTCTTTCACCTACAGGGCCTCAGGGGAACGCCTCTCGGGGAGAGCAATGTCGGCAAGTCGGGCGAGATTGCAGCACAGTACCTCCAGTGGAAGCCCGACATTGATTTTGCAGACGCTACAACGCTCATGAGGCCAGGTTCCCATGCCGGCAAGTCCCGGTTCGAGTTCGCAGAGCGCCTTTTCGTGCTCTGCGCCACGGAGGCAAAGCAGAGACTGGCTGGCGTCAGCCCAGCTGAGCTCCACTTCTCCCGGTTTCTCTCGTGGCTAGACAAGCAAGTCGACCAGTTCCAGGAGCCCGGGTACCCCCTTGTGGAAGACTCGGTCAACCTGGTGGGCCTTTGCAGCGAAGAGAGGGTAGACATGATGCTCGACTGCCTCGAGAAAGCCCAATCTGTCGACTCCCGGGCTCTGGCCACGGCTATATGGCGAGCATACAGTCAGCTGGCAGATATTATCGAGGGCCGGACAGAGTACCTGAGTCTGTTGTTGGAGGATAACCTTCTTCAACAAGTATACGACTGGATAGGCGGTCTCATGGACTTGAGCGGCTACTTTTCGCTGCTCGGCAATTCACACCCGCAGCTCAAGATCATAGAGATTGGCGCCGGCACGGGGGGCCTGACTTCGGCAACCCTTCAGAGCCTGCGATCCGAGTTCGGCGAGTGCCTCTTCCTCCGCTACGTCTTCACAGACGTGTCGTCGGGCTTCTTCGCGCAGGCCCGAGAGCGCTTCAAAGAGTACCATGGCATAGAGTACAAAGAGCTAGACATATCCCGAGACCCGGGCGAGCAGGGATTCGAGCTCGGCGAGTATGACCTGGTTTTAGCTTCGAATGTAAGACGACGGAGGGCTGGGTCGATCCGTGCTGCCGCGCCTAACATTGATATCCAGGTGTTGCACGCCACTCCGATTCTGACCGAGACGCTGAGGAACTGTCGAAAGTTGCTTCAACCCCATGGCCGCCTGTTCTTGCAAGAGCTGACGCCCGGTGAGTGCGCGGACCAGGGGGGGGAGGCGCACGGCGAGAAGTGGCTAACTAGAGAGGGGGTGGGTGGACAGTCGCCAAGAGCCTCAACTTTGTCATGGTGCGTTAGTCCTCTCACAGCAACTCTCGCCAGCCCCTAACCCTCGGGCAGGGCCTCTTCTCTGGATGGTGGCTAGGCGAGGAGGATGGCCGGGCAGACGAACCGTACATTGCTCCCGAGCAGTGGCACGTCAAGCTTGGCGAGGCCGGGTTCGCCGGCGTTGGCTCCGTCAGCCTGGACGGCGAGGCGCCGTACCATGTTAACGCCAACATGATAGCACGGCCAGCAGTGGAGATGACGGGACCAAAGGCGTTGACGCTGCTCACCCACTCGGAGGGCCCCGGGCCCCTGGCTCAGGCCACGCAACGCCTCCTCGAATCGCAAGGATGCAGCGTCAGCCACTGTACTTGGACAGGGCAAATGCCTCCCCGGGATCGAGATGTCGTCTCATTCCTTGACGTTGAAGGCTCCACGAAGCCCCTACTCCAAGACGTCGGAGCAGACGACTGGGACCGATTTCTGAAACTCATCGACACCCTGTCACAGTCGGCCATTCTGTGGCTAATGAAGCCGGCGCAGATCAACTGCCAGGACCCGCACCATGGTCAGATTCTCGGCGCGGCAAGGACTATTCGCACCGAGCTGGCCGTCGACATGGCGACCCTGGAGCTCGAGCACGCGGGAGACGAGGCCGCCCCGGCCATCCTCGGCGTTGTGAGAAAGCTACAGGGCTCCCGACAAAGGGCGGTGGCGCACAGGGGCGACCTCGACGCCGACATGGAGTACGCGTGGACAGGCGGTGCCGTCCATGTGAGCCGCTTTCACTGGTTCCCCCTTGCAGGAGCGCTCGCCGACGCGTCCCCGCCGATCGAGGCGAAGCGCCTGGTTGTGGGCCGGCGCGGAACGCTAGAGTCGCTGCACTGGAGGAGCCAAGGCTTGGAGACGCTCGAGCCCGATCAAGTGCGAGTGCGGACGACGATGGTGGGCATGAACTTTCGGGAGCTCGTGCTCGCCCTGGGTATCGTCGTCGAGCCGACCGGCGAGGCCGATGGCAGCGTCGACGCCATGGGAGTAGAAGCAACAGGCTACGTCGTCGAGACGGGAGCGGCGGTGCAAGACGTACGAGTCGGTGACAGGGTCATGACTCTCGGGGCGAGACGGCCGGGCTTCGCGACACAGATACAGCTGCACTCGGACAACTGCGTCAAGATCCCCCCTGGGCTTGGCGACGAAGAGGCGGCAACCATGCCCGCGGCTTACGCCACGGCGCTCCACTGCCTCGTCGACAGAGCCGGCATGAAACGGGGCCAGTCGCTGCTGATACACAGCGCGGCCGGGGGCGTCGGCATAGCGGCCATCCATGTTGCGCGGTGGCTCGGCGCCGACATCTATGCCACGGCGGGCACCGACGCCAAGGTCGAGTTCCTGGTCCGCGAGCTCGGCCTGGCGCGGGAGCACATCTTCTCGTCCCGGGACACGGGCTTTGCCGACGCCGTCATGCGGGCAACCGGCCGTGTCGGCGTCGACGTCGTCGTCAACTCGCTGGCCGGCGAGCTGCTCCACGCGTCGTGGAGATGCGTGGCCCCCAACGGCGTCTTCGTCGAGATTGGCAGGCGAGACGTCCTCGGATACGGCCAGCTTGCCATGACCGGCTTTCAGCACAACCGCAGCTTTGCCTGTGTCGACATGGGCAGGCTCATCCTGCATCCCCCTACGGCGAGCCGCCTGCTGAGGCACATGGTCCGGCTCTACGAAAAGGGGCACATCTCACCCATCCGTCCCATTTCCGTCTTTGAAGCCCGGAACGTCGACGACGCCTATCGCTTCATGCAGCAAGGCCAGCACGTGGGCAAGATTGTCATCAAGTTTCCCCGGCAACTCGACGCGCTGCCGCCGGCTCCGCCAAGTGTGCCCGAGCCATGCTTCAGGGGCGACGCCTCGTACCTGCTTGTCGGGGGCACGGGCGGGCTGGGCCAGGCCGTTGCGTCCTGGATGGTCTCTCACGGGGCCAGAAGCTTGATATTCCTGTCCCCGTCGGCCGGCCGGTCTCCTGCGCACCAGGATTTGTTGGCCGAGCTGGCCGAGGCCGGCTGCGCCGTGCGGTGCTATGCCGGCGACGTGGCAGATGCAGAGCTGGTGCGTACCGCCGTGGCCGAAGCACGCCTGCCCATTGCCGGCGTCATGCAGATGGCCATGGTCCTTTGCGACGTGGGCATCATGGACATGGACGCAGCCTCGTGGGCCGCCGCCATCCGCCCCAAGATCGACGGGACTTGGACCTTGCACCACCATCTGCCGGCCGGCCTAGACTTCTTCGTTCTCTTCGCTTCCATGGCCGGCCTGTTTGGATACTTTGGCCAAGCCAACTACTCGTCGGCCAATGCCTTTCTCGACGCCTTTGTCCAGTACCGGCAGGCCCTCGGCCTAGTCGCCTCCGTCATTGACCTTGGTCCCATCGACGACGTGGGCTTCATGGCTCGCTCGCCCGGCTCGCTCGCCAACATGCTAGAGCATGCGGCTCCGGTCAGCGAGCAAGACTTTCTCAATGCCCTGCAGCTTGCCGTCACGCCGCCGCCCGCGCATGGACGCGAGTGCCAGGGCAGCAGTTACAGCAACCCGAGGCAGGTGGCACTGATTCCCGCGTGCAGCTCGTCCATCGCGGACCCGGATAAGACGACGGTGTGGAAACGAGATGCCCGCATGGCCATCTACCGCAGCAACGAGAGGGATTCGCCCCCGGGCAACGGCATTGAGTCCTCGGACCCAATTCGGGCCCTGATGAGCTCGTTGACGGCAGACCCGGGCAGGCTCGACCACCCGGAATCTGCCAAGGCGCTGGCCCAAGCGATTGGCGCGCGACTGTCGACGTTCCTGGTGAGGGACGTCGAGGGGCTGGATCTGTCCCAGACCCTGGCGGCAGCAGGCGTCGACTCTCTGGTGGCGATTGAGCTGAGGAACTGGTGGAGGCAGAGGTTTGGGGTTGACGTGTCGGTGCTGGAGCTGCTCAACGGCGGAAGCATCTGGCAACTCGGGCATTTGGCCATTCACCAACTAAAGGCCAAGTATTGCCGCTAGGACAGTCGGTAAAGTGTGCGGAGGAGCATTTAAAAAGTTGTGACTCTGCGGCAATACACACCAGTCCCAATCGGGTCATCACCTACTATGCATGTACATATGTATGTAGGATTGCCTGGTTAGGACTAGTGTAGCAGTCTTCACCTCCTTCAAATTATCTAATAATAACGACGAGAAATATAAAGAGCTTAACGACGCAGACAGGAGCAGCATAGCTCCGGCGACGAGGAGTATTCGCAGAATAAAAGCCACGTAATTAAAACGCTGTATTGCGGCGGTAGAGGTCGCGGCTGTAGCGGGGGGGGAGTGTAATGGCTGTTGGTTGAACTAGTCACCAAAAGTGGAGGCACCTCCATTAGAGATGACTTTATAGTATCTACATCTACCTTATTGACATAGAAAAACAGGTCTTTGAGCTTTTCTTTGACTAAGAAAGTTGGTTAAAATACTTAAAAAAAAAAGAGAGAGCTTACTTCGCCAAAGAGAGAGCATCTTTAGAGTTGTCGATTGAGAAGAAGTCGACTTTTATGCTGTAGCCCGATATATAAGCGTCTACCCCCACGGCCTCTTCGTGCTTCATCGCCTGCCCTACGCATACCTCGTCGCCTGTAAGCAGCCCCAAGACCATGGACGACGATGCAGCTATCCAGGTCATGTCGGACTTGCACCTAGAGGCGCCCAAGGCCTACGACTACTTTGACATTGTGCCCGAGGCGCCGCGTCTGGCTCTGCTGGGCGACATCGGCAACGTCGGCCTGCACCAGGACGAATACTTCGACTTCCTGACCAGGCAGCTCGCCCAGTTCCGCGCCGTGCTCCTTGTCCCTGGGAACCACGAGGCTTACGACTCAGACTGGCCCACGACGCTCCACGCCCTGCGCGCCTTTGAGGAGCGCGTCCGGGCCGACGACTCGCTCGGCGAGTTTGTCCTGCTCGACCGCGCGGCGTACCGCATCCCAGGTATAAGCACCGTCGTCCTCGGCTGCAGCCTCTTTTCCTTGGTCCCACCCGAGAGCGAGAGGGCGGTGAGTCTTGGCCTCAACGACTTCTTCCAAGTCGGCGACGGCTGGGACGTTGATGCCCACAACGCCGCCCACGCGCGGGACCTCGCGTGGCTCAACGCCCAGGTGTCGGACCTGGAGCGGACCGCGAGCAAGGTCATCATCGTCACGCACTGGAGCCCGACGCGGCACGTAGGCACAGTCGACCCGAGGCACTCGGCGAGTCCCATTGCGAGCGCCTTCTCCACCGATTTGACGCGCGAGGCATGCTTCGCGAGCCCCCGCGTCAGGCTCTGGGCGTTTGGCCACACGCACTTCAACTGCGACTTGGTGGTTAAGCGTGGTGCAGGCGCCGGGCCGCTGCGGCTGCTTGCCAACCAGAGAGGCTACTACTTTGCTCAGTCCGAGGGGTTTGACGGGGGCAAGACGGTGGCGGTGTGAATGCGGGTTGTTTGCTTGCATCAAGACGGCGACGACGATGATGGAGCAGGCCCCTGACGGCCGTACGAGTCATGTCCCACATTGTGCCTGCCAGGCTAAAGGTGCATAAGAGTCCGACTCAAGCTCTAAGGGCTTGGTCAAATTAAACATCAATATTATAACATCCATAACTGACAGATTCATGCCTCTGGCCCCCCCCCCCCTCTGCGTGTTGGAGGCACGGCGCGGCGGGCCAGAGGTACCGATACCTGCTGCGCCCGCCAAGCCTGCTAGTAACTCCCGGTACGGGTCCCACGCTCTCGTATCGCTCTCTGGGCGCAAAGACGAGCAAAAAAGAGTCAGAGACTGCACGGCGACTTCATCTCTGCCTTTTCCTCCCTTGACATCGTCGCCGCCGACTCACTCTCCGGACGCTCGACACCTTCCATCCACCTTGATCTTTACAGCAACAGCACACGCCCAAGGCCGCCAGCCAAGATGGACTCGGTCGTCGACGTGGCTGACGCAAACAAGGCGCTCGACCTGTCTCGCATCAGGTTCCAGCTCATGTACCTTTGAACCCGCCGCCGCACGGAGAGAGGTGTTGCTGATGCATCGTCGCAGTCGCCTCGAGGACACCATCACCTTTCACCTCATCGAGAGGGTCCAGTTTGCATTGAACAAGGTACCGTCGCGTCGGCGCATCCATCCACCCGCCCGCGTTTGCTAACACCGACAGACAATCTACACCCCCGGCGCCATCCAGATCCCAGACACGAACCTCAGCTTCTTCGACTGGTACTTTTCCGAGCAGGAGAAGCTGCAGTCGCTGATTCGCCGCTACGAGTCCCCCGACGAGTACCCCTTCTTCCCCGAAGCCGTCCAGAAGCCCATCCTCAAGCCCCTCAACTATCCCAAGATCCTCCACCCAAACACGGTCAACGTCAACGCAAAGATCAAGAACTTCTACATCGAAAAGTTCCTCCCCGCCGTCTGCCCCGACTTTGGCCGCCAGGACCGCGGCGAGTCGCAGGAAAACTACGGCTCCACCGCCACCTGCGACTTTGCCTGCCTCCAGGCCCTCTCCCGCAGGATCCACTTCGGCAAGCTCGTGGCAGAGTCCAAGTTCCGCTCAAACCCGGACAAGTACACGCGCCTCATCAAGGCCGCCGACCGCCAGGGCATCGCCGACTCCATCACAAACGCCGCCGTCGAGCAGTCCATCTTTGAGCGCCTCCGCCTCAAGGCCCTCACCTACGGCAAAGATCCCGCCGCCCCCGAGGGCTCAGAGGGCCCCACAAAGATTGACGTCGACGCCGTCGTCGCCATGTACAAGGACTTTGTCATCCCGCTGACCAAGGAGGTCGAGGTCGAGTACTTGATGCAGAGGTTGGAGCCCGACGCATAGACTTTCTTCATTGCTGGGGTTGCTGGGGTCTGAACACGGCGTTAATCTCCTTGACGGCGCCCTCAAACTTGCTCCCTTCCACCAGCAACATGTGACCAATCGTCTGGATGCCCACTTCCTGGAACACTCGCTTACTGTCCGACACAACGTCCCCCTCCTTTGTGTACGCAAAGTCGCCGTGTGCCAGAGCGTGCTTGTGAAATATCTCGTCCTCGGGGTGAAAGTATTGCGTAACGCGCTCTCCCCTCGCCTTCTTCGGCTTGCGCTTGCCGGCGTCAAGGGTCGACTCGACTTCGTGGAACGCCCTGGACAGGATGAGGTAGTGGCTGAACTCGTAGGGCTCCTTGTCCTCGACGGCCGCCTCCATCTCGTCAATGAGCATCGAGTACATGGGCGCGCTAATCTCGGACGGCACGTTGATCAGGCGCTCTGACAGCACCAGACCGATCTGGCCCCCGCCCTTGATGACCTCGTCGACGGCGGACAGGGCGTCGTTGGTCCGCGCCTTGTCCGCAAGGTACGCCATCATCTTCTTGATCGACTCGTTTGCGCCGTGTTCGTGGGTGTTGAGGACGGTGAGGATTGCGAAGGGATCGTTTTCTTCGCCGTCGACTTTGACGGCCGAGCCGATTGTCGGCTGCGACAGGATGAGGTCTGCGAGTGCCGACGTGTCGAAGAGACCGGCGTCGACGTCAAAGAGCTGCCGCAGCAGCGTCTTTGTGCCGTGAAAATCGACATCGGGCGCAAAGTTGAACCACTCAAATTCTATATCCACCGTGTCGAAATTCAACTGCCCTTGTCAGTGCCTCTCGCTGCTTCATCCGGCAGGGGTTGCCTCTTATACCGTGTCGCCCTCGCCCTCGCTGTCCTCTGTGTCCTCGTCCATTCGATCGTCGTCGATTGTCTTTTCTGCCGCCGCGTTTGCGGCATTCTCTCTCGCTCGCTTCTTGCCCATTGCTGCAGTTTCCTTCCCGGATATTGATTCAGGCCCGATGACTTGTTCGAAGTCGGTGAGGAGAGGGAGTGGTTGCCGACGGCGAGCTGGGTAGCGATGGGCTTTGGGCAGTCGGGCGCCTTGTTGCTGGACGAGATAGGGAGCTGATAGGGTGTGAAAGGAAATTTCAACCTTGAATTTTGCTGCCGGCTACTGCTGCACACTGCCCCGCACTAGTCTGCGTTGGGCCCGATAAGAGCTCTTCAGCGCCAGCCGCCGCCGCGATAAGCCGCGCTTGCTGAGCCAATAAATTTTCACGCGCCCCCGCCTTCAGCTTCGGTGCGGAGCTGGCCTTCGCCTCCAAGCTTTAAGTGGCACGCAGTCGCAATTTTGGCTTCGACCAACCAGCCGTGTTTGCTCCGCCGACGACACGAACGATCTAACACGCCACCACCGACGACTCGGAAGGCCTTTCGCGCTCGAAGACAGCGCTCGCGCCATGATTGACGCATGAAGCCGCGACCGCCACTCGCCTCCAGCATCGTCCGTGTTCCGCTCCGCCACAGCCAACCGAGGTCAACGTCATCCTTCTCCGCCCACCGCCGCCGCCCCCAATCGCGGGCCGCCAGTTTCTCCCAAGACGGAGGAGGAGGACAAGGAAAGCGATAAATATGGACTACGGCGCCTCGATCCACGAAGCAGAAGACCCCGCTGGCGCCTCACCATGGGTCAACTCGCCGGCTTCGTCACCGCAGCAGAACCGCTCCGGCTTCGAAACCATGTCGGGCGAGCAGCCTCCCTTTCCCTTTGCACCGCAAGCATCCAACGGCCTGGACCAAGTCGTCGAGGTCGAGGGCTTTCAGCGCCCTGGAACTGCCAATGCCGAATCGGGGACCGAGACGGAGCCCGGAGCCCCAGCCACCCTGTCGCCCGCCGCATCGCACCAGCCGGCCGTCTCACCAGCCGGCGGCCCTGACCCTCTCGCGGGCTCAGCTCCCGCACCTCAGCGACAAGGACAGGCCGCTGGTTCGCACGCGCAGCCCGACCAGGCTCAACAGCTGCAAAGGCCCTCTCAGCCTCATTTGAAACTGCAGGCCAAGATAACGGGACTCGAGCGCACCGGCAAGAAGGATCCTGTTCTGCGCTTCGATATCCACGTAATTGACCCCCGGCTTTCAACATATCTGAGTACATGGCAGCTGACATTGCGTAGACAAACCTGCCTCGTTTCCGCACAACCCAGTACCGAGATGTCCGACGTCTTCACTCCGAGTTTGTCAAGTTGGCCGCTCACCTGATATCTGCAAACCCCGAGGCTCTGGTCCCTGCCGTTCCCCCTCCAGTAACAGCCGCCGGCGCCGGCACCGATGAAGACGAGACGCGCGTCAAGTCCATGATGCAGCGATGGTTCAACTACGTCTGCAGTAACGATGTTCTGATGAAGGACGATGAAATGATTCTCTTTGTGGAGAGTGACTTTGGCTATAGCCCCATGGTCAAGATGAAGCAGCCGGCAACTGGTGTTCGCAGAAAGATTCTCAAGCAATTTGCACCACCCCCTGATGATACCCCCGAACTCGCCGACGCCCGTCCTGCCGTCAAGCTGTTTTATCTCGGCACCATGGACGCTGGCCACAAGGTTGATAGGATGGTCAAGGCCCGACGAGGTTGGCAATGCATCGCGAAACGGCACTCTGTACCCTTGACTGACACAGGCTACAGGACTCGGTCTCGCAGAGTCAGATTTTGGGGTGAAGCTGGGCAGCATGAATGTCCAGGAGCCCCATCCCGGGCTCGCCAACGCGTACAGGAAGCTCGGCAGAACTGTACAGACCGTCGGCGACTACCACGCGGCGCAGGCGACTGCTGAAGCGACCACGATTGGGGACCCGTTTCAGTACCATTCTCAGGACGCATTCATCGTCAAGGAGTCCCTCACCAATCGCCAGATCCTCACCCGGGAGTTCCTGCAAGCCCAGGATGTCACGCGCAGCAAGCTCAATGCGGCCGATCGCCTCAAGGCAAGCTCGAGCGTGCGGCGCGAAAAGGTGGACGAGGCGATTGCGGCCCTCGACGACGCGCGGCAGAGCGAGATGAACTTGCACAAAAAGACGGCGCGCGTGACCAAGAACCTGGTCCTCGAGCGCCGCAAGTGGTTTACGAGGACGGCGGCAGATCTGCGCATGAGCATCAGGGACTTTGTGCTCCGCGAAATTGAGGCGGAACGGCGGACGCTGGCCGTGCTCGAGACGGTCCGCCCGGACATTCGCTCCATCGACGCCTCGGGCGGCCTGAGCCGTCTCGGCCGCGAGGCCCACCCGGCGACGCGGCGCGCCAGCCTCGCCGCCAGCCAGGGCCCCCGGGGCGACGCATGGAGCGGCGTGCCCCGTCGGTCCGACGCCTCAAGCCGCAGCGTCTCGAGCAGCCTCATCATGGGCAAGGTGGCCGAGGAGGGCGGCGAGGGCGGGCCCGGGGGCGGCGGCGGCGACGACGACCTGGACTCGGCTCAGGGCGGCGCGGGCGGGGCCGGTGCGGGCGGGCCCGGGGGCGCCAACGAGGATGACGAGGACCGCATCGACGCGAGGAACGCGGCGAGCCGGCTGGCCACGAGCACCTTTTGACGGGGGCGCAAAGCGCGCGGGGTCTCTTGGTGTCCAGAGTGCTTCAGCGGGTCCTTCTTGACGATTTTTCTTCGCACCCCCTGTATCCTATGCATCGAGGGGTGGGGGGGCTTTTCGGCTTCTACGTGTCCAGTCACGCTCTGTATTCAACATGAAACATTATCGAATGGAGCCACTTCTGAATCAGTCTCATTGAATCGACGACGCCCCCAGGCGTCGTCTTTGACCCTGAGATGAGCAGCTATTGCCTCGTCAAACCACCCGGGGTCCGTGTTTCCCGTACTCCAGATGATGAATCCCGCTTCCAGCGCCGGAATGTAGTCGTTCAGCCTGACGGCGCCCGAGGATTATTAAAACAAAAAGCACGAACTCGGTAGCCCAATGCTATATGAAGATGTCGCCCGAGCCCCCCAGGCTGTACGGCGAGGCGGCCACGAATGCATCCGCCGTGGTCCGCCGCGTGTTGGCCTTGGACGACTCGACGATGCTCGACTTCTTGCCCACGTCGCGGGCCTGGCTTAGGCTCTGCATGACGGTGTTGAGGAGGTCAAAGAGGTGCACGTCGTTGGCCTGCTGGAGCGTCTCCCGGTCAAAGGTCTCCTTGTCCGAGGGAATGACGAGGTCCAGGCGGCCGACGAGCGCCTGGATCTGCCGCAGTATCGTCATGGACGGGACCGTGTTATCCGTCTCCATGCTGTCGGCGTCGCCGCGCTCGCCGTTGACAAACGAGGGCGGCAGCCGCTCGAGGTAGGTGGTCAGGAGGCGGATGCGCGAGTGCAGCATCTTGATGGCGTTTGCCTTTGCGGTGAGGGCGGCGACTGTGTCCTCCTCGTCGCGCGTAAGCAAGTCTTCGGCATCCTGCTGCGCCAGACGGCTCGCCGCCTCGATGTCGCTCTCCACCAGCCTGCGCTTCCCCTTGCCGTTTGACTCGACGGAGCGCGACGGCCGCTCGTCCTTGGCGGCAGCTGCCGAAGCACTCCCACCGCCGCCGGCCACGTAGTTCATGCTAATCATCTCCGTCTCGTCCGTCTCGATCGAGTAGGGGACCTCGCGGAACTTGAGCCGGAGAGGGGACTCGCCGTCGTCCATCTTCTTGTCCTCGCCATCCGGGTCGCTTTTGACGTCGTCGACTTCGTAGCTGCTCTCGTATATCGTGAGGGGGAGCTTGCCGCCGACGGAGTGATGGAGGGCCTCTTCCGGGTGGAAGCCGAGTAGAATGGCCGACTCGTTCCACCCCTCGATGATCTGGCTGTGGACGGGTAGGATGGAGGGCGTCGGGCCCGAGACTGGGAGGAGGGTGTACCAGCCGACGAGTTCTAGCCGCCGCTCCTTGTGGACCGTCACCACTGGCGCAATGTCAACACACGAGACTTTGCCACGGATGGGAAGCGTCACCGACTCTGCTCGAGTCTGGCCCCAAACTTGGCAGGATCCAGCAGATAGCCTCCGTCGACCTCTGGCGCCGAGCGCGTGTGGCACTCGAAGACATGCTCAATGGTGATTTCGCGTCCGTTCTGCTGGCCGAGGAGGGCGCCGATTATCGGCCCCTGCTGCTCGCGCAGGGTGTGGCGCGTGATGTAGTCGGAAATGGCGAGCAGGACGAGGGGGTGGAGGACCGTCTGGAGCTGGGAGCTCTTTTGGCTGGAGATGAGGGGGTTGGAGCTCGCGGCGGCGGCCATGGTGCCCGTGAGAGGCCTGGCGAGAGGCTCTAGCGGGCTCGAGAGGGTTGGTGTTTGGCAGATGCGCCGGGGAGAAGCCGTGCAGATACGGGCACGCAGCCGTGTTGCAATGAGTGCTGTTGTTGAGAGGATGACAAGTTGAACTTGTCGATGATGGCAAGTGAGTGGAGTGGAGTTGTTGATGTTGGTGATGACTAATCCGTCCGTATATGTACATACATACTCGTCGAAGGCCTCTCAATAGGTACCTACACACAGTACATAGTCCGTGACAGAGAGAGGCCACCTTGCTCGACCAACTCGACAGCCGTCCCTCGCGCGAGCTCAAAGGTTGCGGAACGTGTTGCCGATCTCGTTGAAAAAGGACGGCTATTATTGAAAAGTGTTCTACATACATTGCAGCCCGACGGACTGGCTGACGGAGCTGAGATGGTACCGCCTCGAGTCCAGACATCGGCGCTCTTCCGAGTCTTCTCCAGTCTCACCACCCAAAGCGCCTTGATAACTCCTGACGCCCGGAACCGATAAACTGCTGCAGGACCCTCACTTGGGCCGCGAGCCATCCTTCGTTTGTGTGCGCTGGCTCCCCTTCTTGATGCTCCGCCACTCCACGCAGCACGCGCAGAGCAGCTGCGCAAAGGCCAGGGCGAGCGCAGCCAGGAATATCCTGGTGCATGCGTAATTGTACGCACTTACAATGGCCGGAAAGTCGGGGGCCGCGACGACGCGGTGCAGCTCGGTTGCGCCGGTTCGGACAATGACCTGAGGGTCGAGGCCGGGCAGGTGAGCAAGCCTGTCCACGAGGACGCTGCTCAGGATGGTTTGTCCGACGGAGACGAAGATTGCACCGCCCAGCTGCTGCGCGAAAAAGATGATGGAGATGCCTGTAGGAATGTCCTCCTTTGCCAGCGTTGTCTGCGCAGCCAGGCTGGCAGTCTGCATGCCGAGGCCGAGGCCAAACCCGACAAGAAACTGATACGCGATCCAGTGCGACGAGCCAGTGCCGGGCGTAAATGTCGTCATGAGGCCTTCACCTATGGCGGTCATGCAAGGGCTGAGGAGCATGGATGGCAGGTAATATCCGATTTGCTGCGTCACGACACCGGACGTGATGGCGGCGACAACAAGGCTGAGAACCAGGGGGATCGTGTATACACCCGACTTGACCGGGTCGATGCCGTGGGTCGTTTGGACTAAACAGGGTTGTCAGCAGGGCCTGGGCGACTGCAAGCAGCTCATGTGAAAACTGACACCAAAGGGGGACATAGTAGACGCAGAGCATCATTCCGCCCGCCAGAAAGAACATGAAAAAGGCCGACGCCAGCATTGTTCGCTGCTTGATGATGCGGACCGGCAGTGTCGCTATCTCGGGCTTCACGACTTGGACTACACCAAAGGCGACAGCGCCAAGGCCAAAGACGACAAACAAGACGACGATGCGCCAGCTGCTCCACGAGTACGTCGAGCCACCCCATTGGAGGGCCAGCACAAGGCAAACGACAGAGGGAATGAAGAAGAGGGTCCCGAGGGGATCTAGTCGCATGAGGTGCTCTTTGACCGGCACTCGCTTCCGCGGCTCCTTGGATACATGCAAGAAGAAGAAGAGGAAGAGGAAGGCAACGACCCCCACCGGGAGATTCATGTAGAAGCACCATCTCCAAGTCACCCGCTCAGTGAAGGCGCCACCGATCAGGGGCCCTGCCACGGAAGATACACCAAAGAGAAGACCGAATATGGCTGCCAAGGAGTGAGCATGCCTGTCGGGTAAGTGGCTTGGAGTGACGGGCATACATTGGAACATTGGTCGCTTGTGAAGAGGCACCATGGGGATGATGACCATCATGGAGCCGGTCGTGATTCCCGCCGAGCCCACTCCAGCAATTGCCCGGCCGACTATGAAGACGGGAGAAGTTGGGGCGGCGCCGCAAATGGCCGAGCCAACCTCGAAGACGACGATGCAGCAAAGAAAGGACCAGCGCAGATCATAGAAGCGGTACACCCGCCCGAAGAGCAGCTGGAAGGCAGAAGTGGTCAGCATGTAAGCCGAGCCATACCAGCCAATGTCGCCCAAGCTCTGGAAGTCGTCGGTGATGCGCGGAATGGCCGTCGACAAGATGGTGCGGTCCAGGGCGACGAGAAACATGGAGACAAAGGCCGAGAGGGTGATGAGCCAGAATCGCAAAGTCTTGGGCTTGTAGTTCTCCTCGGCCTCCTTCTGGGAGTCTGTCTCGACAGGCATTGTCTCTTCTACTGCAGGCTCAGCGTGTGTCGCGTCTTGACATGCGAGAGGCGCTGGAGGCGGCGGTGTTGGGCCTGGGGATGTCTTTTCTGAAGCCACATCTGGTACTTGAGGGGGTTCTTTGTGGACGCTGGCTGAAGAGACCGAGGCGCTGTCGCTACTCTGATGAAAGGGCTCCGGGCTCCTGTTCCGGGCTCTGTCACGGCTGACAGCCATGGCCACCGAGGGGATCGTGACCGAATGTGCGGCGTCGAGTGGATGGCACCGCTATCAGCGACTGCGGGAAACGGAGAAGAGATCCGGGCCAAGTTCCAGATGAAGGAAGAAATTGCGCTACTGGACAGAGGCGACACTGAAGATGGGAGTAAAAGATGGAGAGCTCTGCCCCGGAGACGGCGTCTCGAGGAATATTTAAGTCCATGTCGGCAGGGGATGCCGTGGCCAGCCCGGAGGCGAGAAGGCAGCATTGTGCCTTGCTCTGCTTCCTTTTCCTCCTCGGCTTCGGCTTCGGCTTCGAATCGTCAAGCGGGCTTCGAGTGCTGGAAGGCAGAGGCCCGAAGTCCACGTCGTCGGCGCGGTCACGGAGAGAAGGGCTTGAAAGTACCTCGTACGAGTTCATTGTCTCTCGGGCTCGAAGCCGTTGCCACTAAAACAAGCCTTTCCGTTTCGGGACGTAGCTGTTAACCGACGGCCGACGGTGAGCTCTTGCCGTATTTGATCTCGGGACCGAGAGGGGCTGCTCCGACTCCGACGTCAGCCTTCCAGCATCAGCATCAGCACCCAAAGCATCCACACCATCTCGTCCACGCACGGCCGAGCGACGTCTAGGGTGCGGCTGGCGGAGATCAGAAGCACCTCTCGGTCTGAACGTCTCCCGGTCTGAAGGGACACTGGCCCGGCCGAGGCCCGGTGCCGACGGGCGAGCTGTTGCGGTGCCGACGATTCACCTCGCCTGCTGCTGTCAAACCTCTGCTTTCGACGCCCAACCGGCCCGTGTCTTTGGCGCATAATCAATCACGCATACTTTGGTTCCTGAGCGGCTTCTCTCTTTGACCACCGGGCACCTCGAGCCGTTCCGCACCCGAGACGTGTCTGCCAAGCCCGGCGCAGCCCTACGGATGGCGCTCTGCACCTCGGCCGCAGCCCCATAGATTGCAAATCTCGCGTCTGGTGGCCCCGAGAGCGCATGTATCTTGACAAGTTCCGCCCTTACAAACACCAACCAGGCAACGGAAAGCCCGCTCGGTGACGCAAGCGCCGCTGGTGTCGCGTCACACCACCTGCCCCCCTGCGTCCGGCTCCCTGCAGCCCAACGCCCACGGTTGTCTGCTGTCGGCAGCGCTACTATGCTATAGTTGGTTTATATAAGACATGTCTGCCGACCTGACCTCCTCTGTGCCCGGTCCGGGTTCCGGCTCGGTGCCGGCCCCACAGCCCGACCACTCGGCCATGAAGTTGACTCGGGGCACCAGCTGTGTGCTTTGCCAGCAACGCAAGGTCCGCTGCGACAAGAACAAGCCCTGTGCCAACTGTGTCAAGGCCGGAGCCGACTGCAAAATCATCCCCCCTGCCCCGCCCCGCCGTCGCAAGAAGCGCTTGCAGGAGAGAGACCTGGTTGACCGGCTCAAGAAGTACGAGAGCCTCCTCAGCGAGCACGGGGTCAAGTTCGACGCCATAGGCCAGGACCTCAGGAGTGATGGCCCGCAGCTGGATGATGTCGAGGAGCTCGAGAATGACTTTGAAGGCCTCAAGACATCGCCCGAGGCCAGCGTGCCTCCCTCGGCCGCCTCTCAAAACGAAAAGTGCGCTGTCCTGCCCCCTGCTCTGGACTGGCTTGCTGAACATGACGGCGCAGACCTCGCGGTTCTTGGTTCTCTCTGCACAAGGAAGTCGGTAGCCACCCAAGCCCGCATCCGACTCTCTTCTCATGCATGTTAACCCAGGGGTTCAGTTCCGCGCGAGCGAGCAGTTGCTCCACGACTCGTCCGAGGAAGAGGTTGACGGCTCAACCATTCACCGCGCCTTTGACAAGATGTTTAGCAACCAAGACGGCTTCCCCTTCATCATCGGAGGCCGAGCAGAGTCGGTCACGGATGCTCATCCCTCTGCCATCCACATACTCCAGTTGTGGCAGATTTACATTGATAACATCAACCCTCTGCTCAAGATCACGCACGTGCCGACGATGCAGGGCCAGATCATCGAGGCCACGTCGAGGCTCGACAGGGCGCCCAAGAACATTGAGTCGCTCATGTTTGCCATCTACGTCATGGCCATTACCTCGTTGGAAGAGACGGTCGTCCAAAGGATGTTTGGCGAGCCGAAAAAGGAGCTGCTGGGCCGCTACTTTGCGGCGCTGCAGCAGGCCCTGCTCAACGCCGGCTTCATGCGGAACAACGACTTCATCTGCTTGCAGGCCTACGTGCTCTACCTGGTAAGGCCCGTCCACCACGCAGCTCCGGCCCGCGAGCTGACCGTGACTAGTATGCCGTGAGGTGGTTCGTCGACCCTCGCCAGGTGTTTTGTCTCATCGGCATGGCGGTCCGGATGGCACACCGCTTGGGTCTGCACCGCGACCCGGGTGCCTTTGGACTGGCACCCTTTGAAATCGAGCAGCGCCGCCGACTCTGGTGGACTATAGTCGGCTACGACCGTCGCATTGGAGAGATGACGGGCTCGACCGTCACGGCTCTGTCAAGCGGTGGCGACTGCAAGATACCGCTCAACGTCAACGACTCGGACCTACACGTCGACGGCAAGGACATGCCGACGCCGCACAGCGGACCGACGGAGATGCTCTTCGCCCTCACCCGCATCGAGATTGCCATGGCCGTCGCCAGCAACAGCAACCGCGACAGCTTCAAGATGAACAACCCGGACAAGGCCCCCCAAGGGACGCCGTCCAAGCACCCCCCCGTTCCGACCATCCGCATCGCCGGCCAGGAGTCCCCATCCTACACACTCGACGGTTACTGCGCTCACATAGAAGGCACCTACCTGACTCAGTGTGACCCCAAGATCCCGCTTCACTTCTTCACCTTGACCATGACGCGGCAAAACCTATGCAAGATGCGCGTCATTGGCTTCCTCGTCCGCATGCACAACGCCGAGGCGATGCCGCTCAAGGACATTGAGCGCGACAGCCTGTCCTTGCAAGCCACGCAGATGATTGAGTATGACAACGTGGTGCAGTCGTCCGAGAGCCTCCAGCCGTTTCGATGGTACGCCATGCACCACTTCCCCTTCCCGGCATACATGTTCCTGGTGCAGGAGCTCCGGAGCCGCGTGTCGGGGCCGCTGGTTGAGCGGGCCTGGGATGCCATTGCCGCCAACTACGATCTCAGGGGCCTGCTCAGCAACCTGCACAGCCCCATGCACACTGCGTTTGGGAACCTGTTTCTCAAGGCCTGGGACGCCCACGAGGCGTCTCAGCTCGGCAACGGCAAGCAGGCCGTCCAGCCACGATTCATCACCACCCTCCGCGAGCGCGCAGACAGGCGTCGCCAGGCGCGGGCTGAGAACCGCCACGACCCAAGTCTCGAGCAGGCAGCCGTCGACTTTCCGCGCTCTCAAGGGCCAGGCCTGACACCGGCCGGCTCCGATTCGGCAACATCAATGATGACGCCTCCCTCGGTCGACCATTCCATGATGGGCACGGGCATGGCCCCGGCCATGGCGCCCGACGCCGCGCCGGCACAGGAGACTGGCGACATGGACTGGTCATACCTCGTGTCTGGATATCAGGACCCAGGGAGCCTCCAGGGGTTCGGCGGCCTTGGCATGTTTGCCAACCCGATGGGGGGGATGGGCGGTGGCATGGGCGGGCCTGGGGGGGGAAACATGTTTGGAAACGGCCCCTGATGGCCTTGTATACAAGCACATGCATGGCCCAAGGCTCCTCGTGCAGTGACCGAGTCACTTGACCAGTCCACCCTGCGAGGAGGGCTGGACCGAGAGCAGCGTTGGTGGGACGTCTGGCTCGTTTACGCGTCGCTTGTCTGCGCGTCTCCTCTCCCGTTGCCTCAACGACTGGCTTTGGCACGGTTTGGTCTCTCAAGATGTATTATATATGCGGTCCATGCTTGAGCACTGCTGATGGTGACTAGACTGATTCTTACAAGTCCCGTCCGGTGCTCCAACCGGCCCTGCCCGCGCTCGTCTCTCCCACGGCTCCAACTCAAGCATCCCTGCACACCAGCCGCAGCCGATCAGGATCCCTCATCTTGAGCAGCATTTCATTGTCGACGTCGTTGACGCAGGCCATGGCCCTCTGGCGCGCAGCCGCGTCGCTCTCCCCGGCCTCGGATTCGACCAGCAGGCGATGGGCGCCAAACACACGGGCCAGCAGGGCAACGGCCTCGACCTCGGCGAAGCGCTTGCCCGGGCAGTTTTGCGGGCCGTCGGACCACGGGAAGTAGGTGCCCTTGCGGGGGACCCAGAGATGCTCCGGCCCCCCGTCGCCCGCGTCTGACTGGGGCAGGATCCATCGGCATGGCTTCCACACGTAGGCGTCGGCCCAGTACTCCGGGTGCGTCTGGACGGCCAGGAGAGACGGGCAGGTGCTGACGCCCGGGGGGATGGCCAGCGTCCGGTGGCCGACCCTGAGCGTCTGGCCCCTGGCCGGGGTGCGTTTGGGGAGAATCACCAGGGGCGGGTACAGGCGCAGCGTCTCGAGCAGCACGGCGCGGCAGCGTTTGAGCTGCGGGAACACGGCTTTGTAGTCCCACTCGTCGACGGGCCGGCCGCGCGTCACGGCCGCAATCTCGTCGGACAGCCAGGCCTGGGCCTCGGGGTGGGCGGCCAGCAGGAACAGGGCAAAGAGCAGGGCGTTTGCCGTCGAGTCGTAGCCGGCAAAGTTGAGGAAGAAGATGTTGCCGTATATCTCGTCGACGGACAGGCCCCGCTTGGCCCTTGGCGGGTCCGTCTCGCCGAGGCCGTGCTCGCCGAGGGCGCGCAGAAAGGCCGTCATGATGCCGCCGGAGCCGGGCCAGCCCTGGTCCCTGGCGGCCGTCTCGTCGTCCAACATGGTGTCCATGTAGGTGCGAAACGACGCGGACGCCGTGGCGAGCCGGGCCCAGCTCGCGGGCATCAGGCCGGGGGCGCGAGCGGCGAGAAAGTCGAGGGGCAGCAGCAGCAGCAGGCCGACGCCGTCGAGGACGGTCTGCAGGGCGTCGCGGTAGCCGCGGGCCTCGTCGTGGCCGGCGGCGTCTGCCGAGCCGTGGAAGCCGTAGGCCCTGCCGAAGCCGGTGGCGGCCAGGACGTTGAGGGAGACGGCGCGCGTGTCCCGGCGCAGGCTGGGGATGGCGGCGGCGGCGGCGGTCCACGAGCGCACCATGGCGTCGGCCTGGGCGAGCGACTCTTGCCACACACAGGCCATGATGCGCTCGTTGAAGTGGGCGGCGAGCGTCTTGCGGTGGCGCGGCCAGTCGTCGCGGCCGGCGGTGGCGATGCAGGGCCCGTACACGTCGAGCAGCTTGTTGTCCTCGACGGGCCGCACAAAGTCGTCTCGCCGCGCAAACATGTCGTGGATGGCGTCGGCGTCGCAGACGTGCACGACGATGGCGCGCGGCGTCGCGAGCGCCCACACGCGGCCCAGGCGGACGTGGACGTCCGACTTGGCGTCAAAGTGCCAGCCGCGGCGCGCGAACCGCACCCAGTCCGGGTACGACGACCAGGCGAGCGGCAGCGCGTCGACGACGGCCCAGACGAGCGGCTGGGCCACGATCCAGGGCACGTTCTGCATGTCGACGGGCAGCCGTACCACGGGCACCCCGAGGGCGCGGGCCTTGCGCACGTTGGCCTCGAGGCAGACGCCCGTCCAGACGAGGTAGGCCAGGGCGGCGCCCAGCAGGACGTGGAAAATCATGGCGCTGGGGGTGAGGAGAGGGGATGAGACGAGGCAGCGCGTGCGTGGGCGTCGAGCTGGCTGTCGTCGAGCTGGCTGTCGTCGGGCGATGCCGCCATGTTTGAGGACGGAGAGATAGGTCAGGGGGGATGATGGCCTTCATCCTGTCCCTGCCGCGGTTACAGGGCTTCCATGCACACGAGCAATAGATGCTGCACACGGACGGGTCGAGGTCACACACGATCCAGTAAGCCGCCAAGGTTGCTGTTGTTGCGGCTTGCATGCAGACGCCGGCCGCTGCAGCCTCTCTCTCGGCTGCGCTTCCGTCGTCCCACTCGGCTCAACCCCCGACCGAGGCACAAGCCTCATCGACACTCTCCCCACCTGCACGGCGTCCGTCTCGGACAAGGTGGAGACGGGGCATGAAGCCGCAGATGGCGGCCACGACATGCTGCTTGGAGCTTTGCATGCACCTCCCCAGAAACACAGCCGGACGTCCACCGCGGCCCGGGCTCAGGCGCACTTTTCAAAGAACTTGAGGCCCTGGTTCCTGTCATTGACCTCGCTGTGCGTCATGACGCCGCAGTACTGGATGCCGCCGTTGCTGTTCGCGTAGACGACGCGCAGGGGCGTCGGCCCGCCGGGCTGCTTGTCCGTCTTGACGTCCTTTGCCCACTCGGCCTTCTTGCCGACCCAGTAGACGGGGAACTCCCACAGCACCGCGTCCTTCTTGTCGCAGCCGTGCACGCCGAAGCTGATCTTGTCGCCGTTGTGGTAGCGGTGCGGGTCGCCGCTCTTGCCGGTGCTGAGGCCGGCCTTGCGCGCCTGCGCCTGCGCCGTGGCCACGTCCACCTTGAAGGCCTTTTCCGTCTTGCCGTTGAGCTTGGGCCGGCAGGTGACGATCTGAAGGTGAGGCGGAGTGTGAGTTGGCGTTGCGAGGTCCGCGACTGTATGCTGTCCTCGGACTTGCAGAAAAGGGGGAGACTCACGGGGGCGCGCTCTTCAAGGCCCGCACCCTCGGCCTCGACGGGGGCGGCGAGGGCGGACGCGTTCAAGACGGCGGCGGCGAGGACGGTGGCGAGGAGCTTCATGCTGACGGCTGCGAAGAGGAAGCGAGAATGGACCAAGCTGCGACGGCGCTGCTGAGGAGATGGTGAGAAAGGGGCGGCACGACCGAGGACATGTCTTATACGACAACTGAAGCCCCCTTCCCTAGTTGCCTGCCACAGGGCGAGACACACGAGCAGCGACAGGACTCAGCTTACGGTGCAGGGGCATTCCGGCATGCGGACAGGGAGCGGAAGCCAATCACAAGGGCAGGCCACTCATGGTCGACGTCGATCAGCCATGCTAACCCCCCGTATGCAACTAGTGTAGGCCGCGGCGGTTCCGTGGCCCTGGCTGGACGAGCCCGGATATCGTCAACGGCTAGGGCGTCGAGAAGGTGCTTCGTGACGCCGGGGGACGTGACGTGCAGTGAGTCCAGCCTCGACCGTCAGACGTTGAGGCGAGACATGTGACGGCCGGCACGACGGCTGCATCTTGGAGCCCCCCAAGAGTCGTCACGGTGCCCCGTCATCAAGCGTGCCATGAAGCAGGTTCCCCCTTGGCCGGCCGCGCTATCCGTCTGGCTCCGTCTGGCCCCGAATGTAACCATGACTGCATCGTCGTGCGGTCCCGGCCTGTCCTGGATATACGAAGTGACCATGACTGCATAGGGGCATGATGCCGCGCTGCCTCGCCGTCCGTTACTCGACGAGTGGCTGAGTCGCTTCTTCTGTTGTTGAGCCCACGCTCAACAACAGATGACAGCGCGCAAAGGGCTTGGTCAAGGCTTCGTAGTGACTGCTCGTATCCTACTCGCACGCATCCATCTTGCCCTTCAGCGACGCCGCCAGGGCCCGAGTCTCGTCGCCAAACCTCTCGTCGCCGGCAATAAAGGCCATCTGCCGCTTCCACTGCGCCCAGTTCTGCGCGGTCCACGGCTCGCCCGCGTCCGCCGCGCACTGCCTGTACACCCAGCCGCGCGCCTCGTCCGGCGCCAGCCACTGCGACGCGGCCAAGAGGTCGCCCGCGATCCGCCGGGGCCCGCCGTCCTTGCGCTCCGCGAGGTCGGGATACGTGTGTGCCGAGGGCAGGAGGTACGAGAGCGCGCACACGGCGCTGCAGTCGAGCAGGTCCCGGGTGGTGAGGCGGGCGACAAAGGCCTGGAGGTTTCGCCAGCGCAGTTGGAACTCGGAGCCGGGTGTTTCCACTTCAGAGTAGGGGTATGCGAGTTCTGCCAGAGTCAGTGTCGGATGCTATACATACATGTGTCACGGGGGCGCACCCTCGGCTTCTCGTTGGAACAGCTGTGCCAGATACTCGGCCGAAGGCGACCCAAATGGCCACAGCGAGTAGGTGCCGCCCAAGACAGGGTCATGCGAGTCGTCGTAGCTCAGGCCGGGCACCTGATGCTTGGGCAGGCCCTCGAGCGCCTGGATGAGCTCCACGAGGGCATTCTGCGCGGCATGGGCGGGCGGATAGGCCGAGCACACCGTGGCAATGGTGCCGACAATCATGCCGACGTGTCTCGAGGGATTCGGAGCCACCAGGTACAGGCTGTCCTGCTCGTCCTGGGTGAGCTGGCGGCCCTTGAGCCGACTCCATCGCGCCTCGGCCTCGCTGGTGACCCATTTGTCGACTTGGGCCGCGGCCTGGGACGGCGGCGTGACCTGGGCGATGACGCCGTCGAGGATCTGCTTGTACGCGAGGTCCTCGGCGTCGTCGTCGTCGTCAAAGAGCCGAGGGTCGAGGGGGAGATCTTGAGAGGCCATGGGGCAGGATGTAAGTGGCGATGTTGGTGAGGCGGCTTCCAGCTGCTGAAGCGTCCGAGTGTTGGTCGGCTCTGATATTCAGAGAGCCATCAGTACGTCATCAGGCGTGGCAAGAACAAGCCTTGTCCTGAAGATGTCGATCCTCGCCAGGCCGTGGGGAGGCAGCTGAGAGCGCGAGCCGCTGACGGCACCGTGCCATTGACGGGTGAGCGGCACTGTATGTCGCTGAGTCAGCCCGCGAGAGGATGCGGGGCCCCATTGTGACACGGGTACCCGTGTCTCCAAAATTCCACGGGTACTTTTCCACGGGTACTTTTCCACGGGTACCCGTGAAAATAGATTACTAGGCATTATACCTATTATTATACCTTTTTCAGCAGCTAGGCTATAGGCTCCTATAGAAAAGGGAGCTTAGGAAGAGGATGATAGTGTCTAACTAGCTAAGAAGGAATGTGTGTGCGAGGGGTGCTTTTATATATATATATAGCTAACCTTTATAAATAAGGGCTAGGGCTACGCTTAAGGCTCTTATAGTAAAATAAGTATAAGGCCTTAGCATATATACTCTTTATATTTATAATACCTCCCCTTAGCTATATATCGGGCGTATATATATATAAAGCCTTATAATATAGCCTCTCCTTTATATATCCCTCTTGCTTTAGTATTTTTAATTACGAATTATAGCTAGCTATTTTACTTATATAATGCCTTATTTATATACTTATTTATATATAAAGCTCTTTAAAGCTTTATTTAGCCGCCTTTTTTATTTTTAGCTACTAAACAAATTAATTGTATTTCTCTCTTAAGAGGCCCTTTATAAAGCTATTTATAATTATCTTATTAATCTATACTTATACTAGCTAAAAGAAGCCCTTATTAATATAGTTAATAATTTATTTATAGCGGATATCGATATACTTAGTCTTAGCTAAGTTATTTTTATTAAGCACTATAAGCTTTATATTTTAGCTATCTATAAAGATTATAAATAAACTTAGCTATAGCTAGCCTAGCTTTATTAATAGCTAATATTACTATATTATAGTTATACTTATAAGTATAAAGTTTATAAACTTTGCTTTTATTAATAAAATCGCTATAATTATCTACCTCTTACTTTTTTAAAAGATAAGCTTATTACTAAAAAAATAACGTAGCTAGCTATAAAGCACTAAGTACTTTAGTTATTAATAAAGAAAGTATCTATATATATACAGAGCTTAAAGTCCTCGATTAAGTATTTCCCTTTTATTATAACCTTATAATTTAAAGTGCCTTTAATATAACGCTATAGCGTCTTTATAATTGCTATATAGTTATATATTAAATTACTACTAGCTTTAAAAAGCTTATTCGCTATATATATAATATTAAGCTAAGTGCTTATTAATAAGTAATTAAGGCTACTAATTTAGTAAAGCTATTTTATAGTGTTTATTATAGGTTTTTAACTTTTTTAATTATAAAGAACTTTAAGTTTTATTAGCTATAGCGCTTTTATAGCTTTAATAACCTCTTAACTAAATTTTATAAAGATCTTTTTAATAAATATTATTTAGTATATAAAAATTATTCTTACTACTTTATCTTATTTAAATTAAATACTTAAGAATTCTTAAGGCTTACTAAGCTACTTAGTCTTATATAGTATTACGGGCTATACTATAAAAAAAGCTATAGTTATATTATAACAAACAACTTAAAGTTAAGCCGATATATAACTAAAGTTATATAAGACTTTACTTAAACTTAGCCTAAGTTTAACTTAAACTTAACTTAAGTATAAGCTACTTAAGCGACCTTTATAAAGTACGAAGCTATATAGCTTAGATAAAGATTTCCCCCTTTATTTTTTAGCTATAAATAAATAATTATTTAGCTATTATTAAAGGCTTACGTATACTTAGTTTAGTAGCACGTAGCTAAATAATTATTTATTTAAAGCTAAAGAAAGAAGGGGGAAATCTCTATCTAAGCTATATAGCTCCGTACTATATAAAGGTCGCTTAAGTAGCCTATACTTAAGTTAAGTTTAAGTCGAAGTCGGGCTAAGTTTAAGTAAAGCTTTATATAACTTCGGCTATACGTTAGCCCGACTTTTAGTTATTCGCTATAGTATAACTATAGCTCTTTTTACGGTATAGCCCGTAATACTATCCCCCTTTTAAGCCGTCGCGCACCGGGGTATATAACGTTATCGCCCCGCCCCCCGCTTCGCGCTTAATATTAATCGGTATAGCTATCCTTATCATGCTTATAGTTATATATTAACGCACTCCCCCGATTAACGTCGCCTTACGGCATTAAACACGTTATACGCTCGCCTATTTACGCCGCTATATTATCCTAAGTAGCGCTAAGGCGGTATAATATATCTTCTTTACTTACCGCTATTATTAGTGCTTAAGGCACGCCTTACCTTTCCGCCGCTTACGGTTCTTAGGTATAAATACCCTTTCTCTCTCCCTCTCCCTCCTTTCTTTTTTCTTTTTCTTTAATTATTAATCTTCTCGCGCGCGCGCCCCCTCTTATAATAGCTTCGTCGCGCCGCGCCTTAATATATTTACTATATCTCCTTACGCCCTATCTCTTACTATATCGTAGGCGTTTACCCGTCCGGCGCCCTTTAGCACGCTTAGCGACTATACGCTGCCGCCTTTATATTAGTCTTCGCGCCCGCTGCTATTACTTAGTAAGCGGAGCATAATATATAGCACTACTATACGGCGCCCCCCTTACCTTATATATATCGGACGTATAGCGTCTTTTAATATAGATACTTAGTATAGCGCTTACTAAAATTAAGCCTCGCCCCGCGCTTATAATTATTTTGCTTATACCCGCGCCGGGTTATGCTATTTACTTATACGTCCTTGTTTTTAGACTTTATAGGATATAATGCTAACGCGATATTAGTATACCGGCGCTACGATTACTACCGCTAACGCGCTTTAAGACTATATATCTTAAAGGATATTTAAGGACTATCGCGCTAACTTATATATACGTTTTCCGATCTTTAATAAATACTAGCTAAAGGGATATTACTAATAATTGCTATAATATACGGAGTTAGCCCGCGCTGCTACTATAGCGCGCTAAGCTTAAATATACTTTAACGTTTAAGGTTAATTTATCGGTATTAGTTAGTAGTAAGTAGCTTACTTAAATTAAGTCTTAGTTTTTTATATATTTTATCCGTATTTACTCCGTATCTTATTATATCTTATTATATTTATTATCTATTTAGTTATTATCCTTACTTAGTATATGTTTATAGCGTATTTTCTTTATATCCGTCGTTTAAAATCGTTTTAACGCTTATTAAGCGTAGCTTAAAACTCTTTTTTATTTTTCTTAGTTTTTATCTTTTTCTTTACTAACTCCTTTATCCTATCTCTTACTCCTTTACCCGGCTTACTATTATCTTTCCGCTTTGCCTTTATCGTTCTTTATTACGCTACTATGCCGTTCCTCGAATTCCTTTAAGGCGATTATATCCTAAAAGTCGCTAATTAGCTACTATATTAAGTTAGCGTACTTATACTACTTTATTAAGACTTAGCGTTACCTCCCCTTTTTAATCTATCTTTACTAAGCCTACTTAATTTTCTTTATAATATACTTTAGTTCGTTATCTTCCCCGATTATTAGCGGTAGCTAATAGTTATTAACTACTTAGCTAAGTAAGGGGTTATCCGCTATACGGCGGAGGAACTTTATATATAGTCTTTTATATACCCTCCTTAGTATATTAAGTTTTACTATATATAAGCTAACTACCTTTATTATAATATACTTTTAGTATAGCTAGTTAAGCTTTCGGTAAGGCCTATTTATAGTATACTTTCTTATATCTAGCTATACCTTATCGCTTACTTAAAGTCTTTTTGCTAGTATATAGGACTAGTTTGCCGTCTCCTCTTACCTTACTTATAACGCGGCAATCGCCGTTTAAAAGAAGTTAGCGACTTCCCTTATTCTTTATATAAGGCTCCGTACGCTTTCCGCGTTTAGTATAAGCGGTCCCTCCTCCTATATAATTTAGATCGGCTTAATATTATACTTATATATAGCGAAGAAAGGGCTTATACCTATTATTAATACTACCTAATTATTAAGCGCCGCTTAAGCATAAAGTAACTATACTCCTTAGTCGTCTTACTTATAGTAAATATACGCGTAAAGGTATGCTTATACTTCTTAGTTCGCGCGCTTTATCGCCTTATTAGTCTATAGGTAGTAGGCTAAACTTAGCTTCTTTTAAACCTTAGTCTATCGGTAAAATTTCTTTTAAAATTACCTTATTTAGTTTATCCCTTAATCTAAGATAATAGATTTTAGTATTTTATAAAAGCGGAAGTAGGATTATAAAAACTTAGTAACGTATACTACTACTCCTATTATCGGCATCGCTTTTAAAGTTATCGCCTTTATTAGCCGGTTTATTATTACTTAAAGGTTCCGGGAACCTTTAGTCCTTATTAGCGGTAAGTCGACTATAAAGTCTATTATTAAGTATATAAACGGCTATATAAGAGGCGGCAATAGTTAAAGAAGCCCTTTTTAAAGTTACCTTTAAATATACCCCTTACCGCACGGCCCGTAGTTCGTAATAAGCCGGCATACTATTAATAACTAGCCCGGCTAAAAGAACTTTTAAGCTAGTATCGCGAGCGTCCCTTTATACTTTAAGTATCTTACCGCCATTAAGTTATATATCCGCTAAGCGATTAATACTTAAAGCTTATTTAGTTCTTCGTCCTCCCCCTCCTTAAGATATTAAGCCTTACTTAGCACTTAAAGTCGGTCTTTAAAATAAAGGCGCCCCCTTTAATTAATTATATACTTACTTACTTAAACCTTTAATTACTATTTTAAAGCAAGCGATTAATTACTATTCCGCACTACTTAAAATATTACTTAGTACTCCTTATCCTTTTATAGTATCGCTATCTACCGCTTTTAGATCTCTTACTTATCGAATATATAAGCTAGTTATGCTTATTCCTTAAGCGCGTCTTAGCTTAAGTTTAAGCTAAGTTTTAGCTAAACTCCGCCCTCGTTCGCCTTACCTTTATCTTAAGGTGCGGGGTCGTCCGCCTTACTTATATAAGCGATTAACCCTATATTCTTATCCCCCTTTTATATTATCGCGATAATACGCTCTTCTTATATTAATCGTTATAAAAGGTTCGCGTGCTTGCCGCTAAGGGGAACTTAATATCCTATTAGTCGCGCGCTATCCGGGATTATCTATATTACGCGTCTTATTTCCCTTTTATTAGATGCCCCTTCCGGCTTATCTTAATCGCGGCGCGATAAAGCGTTAAGTACTACCGCTAACTTCCTTAAGCGGTACTTTAATATAAAGTTATATAAAGCGAGCTTTATTACTTACTTACTTTACCTTTTATTTAACTTCCTCTTTATTATAAAGTACTTTAAGTTCTTATAATCTATTAGTACTATAAACGCTAGCGTATTATATAACTTTACCCTTTAAAAGTCTAAGTATTATATAATTATAAGTAACTCCTTATTATAAATCGGGTAATTATACTCCGCTATATTAAGTCGTTTTAAGAAGAACTTAATTAAGTATTATATCCCGTTTAGTCTTACTTATATTAATACGCTGCTTATTACGTATCCGGAGTAGTCTGCCTTTAAGTACGTTTCCTTTTTAAGGTTATATAGTTATAGTACTAGCGCGTTATAAAATACCTCTTAAATAAACTTAAACGCGGCTTAGTGCTTATTAGTTTATAAGAACGTTATATTCTTTTTATAAAGACCGTCTAAGTATTATAAAGCCTTAGCGTAAAGTAGGATAAAGGTATAGTAGTAATTCGCAAACTTAAAGAAGCTCCGAACGCCCTTTATATTCCTTAGCGCTTATTATATCTAAATAGCCTAAATCTTCTTTAAGTCGCACCGGACCTTACCCTTAGCTTATATAATAAAACTTAAGTACTTTACTTTTTTTATTATAAAGTCGTATTTTTATAGGTTTAGTATAAGGCCTACCTCTTATAACTTTTTAAGCACTTTCGCTACCTTTTTTTAGTAGTCGCGGAGCGACCTTAATAAGTAGATTAAAACGTTATCTATATACGCTATAACGAACTTATAAAGGTAGTCTTTTAGTACTTAGTTAATATAGCGCTAAAAGGTAGCTAGCGTTCTTATAAGGCTAAATAAGTATACTTACTATTTAAATAGTCTAAACCTCGTTTAAAAAGCTATTTTAAACTTATAGCCTTTTGCGATTTTAATCTTATAAAACGCTATAACGACGTTAAGTTTTATAAACTAATATACTTTCGCTAGTATCCTTAGCGTTTCTATAATTAATAGTAGCGTATATTAGTCCCTCTTCGTAATTATATTTAAAGCCCGGTAATCGTAGTAAAAGCGTAGTTAGCTATCGGCCTTTCTTATAAATAATACCGGCGCCGCGGCTAATAAACTACTTAAGCGGATAAGATTCGCTTTTAGTAGCTTATTTAAAGTCTTCCGGAGGACGAGGAGTTCTTCCCTTAATATATCGTAAAGGGGCCCTTATAGTAATAGCGGTTCCTTACCGTCCTTATTTAAAGTAAGATAGATCTTATAGTCTACGCTTAGTTAAAACGGGGGCTACTTAAGTGCCTTTATAGGTGCGAAAAGGTTTAGATAAGCTTATAGTGCTTAAGCTAGGATATAGTCCGCTAAGTTAACCGGTATCTTTAGCTAAAAGGCTCTCTTTATATCTTTTATCGTAACCGCCCTTATATTAAGCGCTTATCGTTGCCCTTAGCTATCCCTTTAAGCCCTTTCTTATTAGCACTCCGCTGCGAAGATAAAGGCGCTTACTAGCTTCGCCTTTTAGATATTCGCGATCTTCGCGGCTTCCTTTAATCCTTAAAGGCCGATTTAAATCCCCGCTTTTTTATGCTAGATCTAATCCCCCTTAGCGTTATAAACCACCTTATTTTTCTTTATCTATAGTCTCCTTAAGAACACGTTATAGCTTAACTTTAGTACTATATAAGCGAATATTTATTTTAAGTGCCCGTTAATCTCTATCTTAAACGCTACGATCCCCTTTATTTAAAGCGTTAGTACGTCCTTTAAGAAAGGCTATAATAGCCTCCTTATCCTATCCGCGAAGGGTATTTATAGCTTTATCGCTACCCCCTTACTTACTATAGCATAGTAATTATAGCTTATATCTATAAGTGCGTTAAGCCCTTTCTTCTTATTAATACTAACCTTAAGCAGTACTAAGTTTAGTATAAGGTGCTTTTTTATTAACCTTTAAGCCGCTTACTATTTCTCCTTCTCCTTTAGCGCCCGACTTTATATTAAGGTTCCTTTTTTCCTAAATCGGAATTTACTTCGGTTACCTTTTTAGTTATAGCTACGGCTACTTATAAGGTTCCTTCTTTTTTCTTTTTATAAAAGTAAGCAATATGCCCCGTTATCCTATAAGCGAAATACCTCTATATATCGGGCCGGCTTTATCCTCCTTCTAGCTAGGTTATAGCATTAATTTTACTTATTAAGGTATTACCCTTTAAGTCTTTTTAATCTTAAGTCCCCCCCCCCGTTACCTTCTTCCGGCCTTAAAATAGCTACTTAGTTTACTAAACCCTTTTTAGCTTTACCGCGATCTACGCTACCCGATTAGTATACGCTAAGAAGCTTAAGGTTAAGAGGTTGACCGTTATAAGCGCCTCCTTAAGGCGAAGGCTTAAGGCGCCCTTTAGAAATACGATCTATATATTATATAGCTACGACCCCCCTCCCGCCTCGAAGAGCCTTTACTTAAACTTAAGGAGGAACGCCGCGAACGTTTAGTTCTCTCCTTATTTAATCGTGCGGATAGCCGCCGCCGCCCGCGATTAGATATCGATATTAAGGTAAATCGAATCGAGGTACTTAAGGAATTCCTATTAATTATAACCTTAGTCCGCGCTAGTACTATAGTAAGTCGCTATAGTTTACTATAGCCCCGTGTTTAAGTAGTTATAGATTAAATAGAAAACCTCCTTTAGACTTAAGAAGAAGTCTTAGTCGATCTTATACTTCTTTTATATATATTGTGCTTAAAGCATAAAGTAGCGCTGCTAGCCGTTGAATTTCCTTAGCGCTAGGAGTAGCTTCCGCTAGTCCTTCTTTTTCGTTGCTTTCTTTTTTATTGCGGGTATTGCGGCCCCCGCTATCGTATTATAAGGTAGCATTAAACTACCGATTAGTAGGCCGGCCCCTCCTTATATATATATCCTTACTATCTCCTTTAGCTTTTATATTAAGGCCTTAAACTAGCTTATTAGCTATTAGATTTACTACTAGCTTGCTTAAACTTAATAGCTCGTTTTAACGGCCCCCGCTTATAGCGAGAGGATCGCTTATTTAACCTTTATTTAGATATTAGCCTCTCTTAGCCCTCCTTCTTAGGCCCTATAAGCATAGCCCCCCTATACCGGGTAGGCTTCTTACTCGCGCTATATTATAGTTAGCGAGTTTTTTCTTAGGTTATATAACCTCGTCTAAAAGGAGCTTTAGATATATTAAGGGCTTATATATACTTAGTTTAGTAGTATATAGCCGAATAATGATTTATCTAAAGCTAAAAAGGGAAGAGGGAAATCTCTATTTAGGCTATATAGCTCCGTACTATATAGGGGTCGCTTAAGCAGCCCGTACTTAAGTTAAGTTTAGGTCGAAGTCGGGCTAAGTTTAGGTAGAGCTTTATACGACTTTAGCTATATATCGGCCTAACTCTTAGTTATTCGCTATAGTATAACTATAGCTCTTCTTACGGCATAGCCCGTAATAGCTATATACTACTAAACTAAGTATATATAGGCCTTTAATATATTTTAAGCTCTTTTTAAATAAGGTTATATAACTTAAGAAAAGACTTATTAGTTATAATATAGCGTAAGTAAGAAGCTTACTTAGTATAAAGGGGCTATACTTAAAGGGCTTAAGAAAGAGGGCTAAAAGAGGCTAATATCTAAATAAAGGTTAAATAAGCGATTTTCTTACTATAAGTAAAGGCTATTAAAGTAAGCTACTAAGTTCGGGCAAGCTAGTAATAAATCTAATAGCTAATAAGCTAGTTTAAGGCCTTAATATAAAAGCTAAAAGAGATAATAAAAACGTATATATAAAGAAAGGCTAGCTTATTAATTAGTAGTTTAATACTACTTTATAATATAATAGTAAGGGCCGTAATGCTTATAATAAAGAAAGAAGTAATAAGGAAGAAAGACTAGTAAAAGCTACTTTTAGCGCTAAGGAAATTTAATAGCTAGCGGCGCTACTTTACGCCTTAAGCACGATATATATAAAAAAAGTGCGAGATTAATTAAAACTTCTTCTTAAGCTTAAAGAAGGTTTTTTACTTAAGTATTATTATTTATACACATATATATCTTTATTCGTACACACGCCCTATTTTTAAGATACGTACTAACGCCAGCCCGCCCTGCTTACTTATAGTGCCTACGCTTAGTAAGTACCCGTACCTTTTAAATGCCCGCGCCCGCCCGCGCCTATATACGCAGCCTATACACGCAGCCTATACGCAGCCTACACGTAGCGCTCTCGGCTATAGCTTAATTCGCTTAAAAAACGCATCTTTAAAGCTCTTACGAGATACGCGTATAACGGGGCCCGTTAATTAATCCGGGCCCTCTACCGGTGCCGCGGGCGAAGTTATAAGCGCGGGCGGGCATTTAAAAAGTACGGGTACTTACTAAGTAGGCGCGGTATAAATAGGTAAGGAGGGCTAGCGCCGGCACGTATTTTTAAAATAAAGCGTGTGTATAAATAGAGATATATATATATATAAATAGTAATACTCTTTTACTTAATTTATAACTACTTAAATATAGGGCTATAGTAAACTATAGCGACTTATTATAGCACTAGCGCGGATTAAGGTTATAATTAATAAGAATTCCTTAAGTACCTTAATTTAATCTACTTTAATATTAATATTTAATTATAAGCAGCGGCGGCTATTTATATAATTAAATAAAGAGAGAACTAAACGTTTGCGGCGTTCTTTTTTAAGTTTAAGTAAAGGCTCTTTAAAGCGGGAGGGGGGTTATAGCTATATAATATATAAATCGTATTCTTAAAAAGCGCCTTAAGCCTTCGCTTTAAGGAAGTACTTATAATAGTTAACCTTTTAACCTTAAGCTTTTTAGCGTATATTAATTAAGTAGCGTAAATCGCGGCTAAGCTAAAAAGGGTTTAGTAAACTAAGTAGCTATTTTAAGGCTAAAAGAAAGTAATAAAAAAGGTAACTTAAAACCGAAAAGACTTAAAAAGTAATACTTTAATAAGTAAAATTAACGTTATAACTTAGCTAAAAGAAGGATAAAGCCGGCTTAATATATAAAAGTATTTTACTTATAAAGTAATAAAGCATATTGCTTACTTTTATAAAAAAAAAAGAACCTTATAAGTAGCTATAGCTATAACTAAAGAGGTAACTAAAGTAAATTTTAATTTAAGAAAAGAGAAACCTTAGTATAAAGTTAAGCGCTAAAGGAAAAGGAGAAATAGTAAATAGCTTAAAAGTTAATAAAAAAGCACCTTATACTAAACTTAGTATTACTTAAGGTTAGTATTAATAAGAAAAAGGAGCTTAACGTACTTATAAATATAAGCTATAACTACTATATTATAGTAAGTAAAAGGGTAGTAATAAGGCTATAAATACCTTTTATAAATAGGATAAGGAGGCTATTATAGCCTTTCTTAAAGAACGTACTAACGCTTTAAATAAAGGGGATTATAGCGTTTAAGATAAAGATTAATAAGCACTTAAAATAAATATTCGCTTATATAATACTAAAGTTAAGCTACGATATATTCTTAAGGAGACCGTAAATAAAGAATAATAAGGTAGTTTATAATGTTAAGGGGGATTAGATTTAGTATAAAAAAGCGGGGATTTAAATCGGTCTTTAAAGATTAAAGGAAGCCGCGAAGATTGCGAATATTTAAGAAGCGAAGCTAGTAAGCGCCTCTATCTTCGCGGCGGAATACTAATAGGAAAAGGCTTAAAAGGATAACCGGGGGCGATAATAAGCGCTTAATATAAAGGTAATTATAATAAAAAATATAAAAAGGGCCTTTTAGCTAAAGACGCTAGTTAACTTAGCGGACTATATCCTAGCTTAAGCATTATAAGCTTATCTAAACCTTTTTACACTTATAAAGGCACTTAAGTAACCCCCGTTTTAACTAAGCGTAGACTATAAGATCTATCTTATCTTAAATAAGGATAGTAAGGAGCCGCTACTATTATAAAGGCCTTTTTATAATATATCGAAGGAAGAACTCTTTATCCTTTAAAAGACTTTAAACGAGCTATAAAAAGCAAACCTTATCCGCTTAAGTAGTTTATTAGCTACGGCGCCGGTATTATTTATAAAAAAGGCTAATAGTTACTTATACTTTTACTATAACTACTAAGCCTTAAATATAATTACGAAAAGAGATTAATATATATTACTATTAATTATAAAAACGCTAAAAATACTAGCGAAGGTATATTAGTTTATAAAACTTAATATTATTATAGCGTTTTATAAGATTAAAATCGTAAAAAGCTATAAGTTTAAGATAGCTTTTTAAATAAAATTTAAACTATTTAAGTAATAAGTATACTTATTAAGCCTTATAAAAACGCTAGCTACTTTTTAATACTATATTAACTAAGTGCTAAAAGACTACCTTTATAAGTTTATTATAGCGTATATAAATAACGTTTTAATTTACTTATTAAAGTCGCTTTACAATTACTAATATAAAGTAGTAAAGGTGCTTAAAAAGTTATAAAAAGTAAGCTTTATACTAAACCTATAAAAATATAACTTTATAATAAAAAAAGTAAAGTACTTAAGTTTTATTATATAAGCTAAGGGTAAGGTTTAGTATAACTTAAAGAAGATTTAAGCTATTTAAATATAGTAAGCGCTAAAGAATATAAGGGGCGTTTAAAGCTTCTTTAAGTTTATAAATTACTACTATACCTTTATCCCGCTTTATACTAAGGTCTTATAGTATTTAAATAGCCTTTATAAAAAGAACGCGATATTTTTATAGACTAATAAGTATTAAGCCGCGTTTAAGTTTATTTAAAAAGCATTTTATAACGCGTTAATACTATAGTTATATAACCTTAAGAGGAAAACGTACTTAAAGGCGGACTACTCCGGATATATAATAAGCGGTATACTAATATAAATAAGACTAAATAAGATAAAATACTTAATAAGTTTTTTCTTAAAATAACTTAATATAGCGGAGTATAATTACTTAATTTATAATAAGGAGTTACTTATAATTATATAATACTTAAACTTTTAAAGGGTAAAGTTATATAATATGCTAGCGTTTATAGTATTAACGGATTATAGGAATTTAAAGTACTTTATAATAAAAAGGAAGTTAAATAAAAAGTAAAGTAAATAAGCGATAAAGCTCGCTTTATATAACTTTATATTAAAGTACCGCTTAAGGAGGTTAGCGGTAGTACTTAACGCTTTATCGCGCTGCGATTAAGATAAGCTAAAAAGGGCATTTAAAGAGAAGAAAATAGGATATATAGTATAAATAATCCCGGATAGCGCGTAATTAATAAAACGTTAAGTCCCCCTTAGCGGCAAGTATATAAACCTCCTGCGATATTTAATATAAAAAGAGCGCACTATTATAATAATATAAAAAGGGGAAGAGAACGCGGGGTTAATCGCTTATATAAATAAGGCGGATAACCTTATATCTTAAGATAAAGGCGGGGCGAATAAAGGCAGAGTTTAGCTAAAACTTAACCTAAACTTAGGCTAAGACGTACTTAAGGAATAAGTATAACTAGCTTATATATTTAATAAGTAAGAGATATAAAAGCAGTAAATAGTAATATTATAAAAGAATAAGGAGTATTAAGTAGTATTTTAAGTAGTGCGGAATAGCGACCGGTCGCTTACTTTAAAATAGCAATTAAAGGTTAAAGTAAGTAAGTATATAATTAATATAAAGGGGCGCCTTCGCTTTAAAGACCGGCTTTAAGTACTAAATAAAGCTTAATACCTTAAGGAGGGGGAGGATAAAAAGCTAAATAAGCTTTAAGTATTAATCGCTTAGCGGATATACGACTTAATAGCGGTAGGATACTTAAGGCGCGAGGGGATACTTATAATACTAGCTTAAAAGTTCTTTTAGCTAAGCTAGTTATTAATAATACGCTAGCTTATTGCGAACTATAAGCCGTATAGTAAGAAGTATATTTAAAGGTAACTTTAAAAAAAAAGCTTTTTTAACTATTACCGCCCTTTATATAGCCGTTTATATACTTAATAATAGACTTTATAATTAACTTACTACTAATAAGGACTAAGGGCTTTTAAAACCTTTAAGTAATAATAAACTAATTAATAAAAACAATAACTTTAAAAGCGATATTAATAATAAAAGTAATAGTATATACTACTAAGTTCTTATAATCTTACTTTTACTTTTATAAAGTACTAAAATCTATTATCTTAAATTAAGGGACGAACTAAATAAAGTAATTTTAAAAGGAATTTTATTAATAAACTAAGGTTTAAAGGAAACTAAGTTTAGCTTACTACTTATAAACTAATAAAGTAATAAAGCGCGTAAATTAAAAGGTATAAGCATACTTCTATATATATATTTACTATAAGTAGGATAATTAAGGGGTATAGCTACCTTATACTTAAGCGGCGCTTAATAATTAAGTAGTATTAATAATAAGTATAAGCCTTTTCTTTACTATATATAAGTATAATATTAAGCTAATTTAGATTATATAAAAGGAGGGACCGCTTATACTAAATATAAAGAGCGTATAGAGCCTTATATAAAAGATAAAAGAAATCGCTAACTTCCTTTAAATAGTAATCGCCGCGTTATAAGTAAGATAAGAGAAGATAGTAAACCGGTCTTATACGCTAGCGGAAAGACTTTAAGTAGGCAATAAAGTATAGCTAAATATAAGAAAGTATACTATAAATAAGCCTTACTAAAAGCTTAATTAGCTATACTAAAAGTATATTATAATAAAAGTAGTTAGCTTATATATAGTAAAACTTAATATACTAAGGAGGGTATATAAAAAACTATATATAAAGTTCCTCCGCTATATAGCGGATAACTCTTTACTTAGCTAAGTAGTCGATAACTACTAGCTACCGCTAGTAATTAAGGAAGATAATAAACTAAAGTATATTATAAAGAAGATTAAGTAAGCTTAGTAAAGACGGATTAAAAAGGGGAGATAGCGCTAAGTCTTAGTAAAGTAATATAAATACGCTAACTTAATATAGTAGCTAATTAGCGACTTTTAAAATATAATCGCTTTAAAGAAATTTAAAAAACGATATAGTAACGTAATAAAGAATAATAAAGGCAAGGCGGAAAGACGATAATAAGCTAAGCTAAGGAGTAAAAGATAAGATAAGGGAAGTAGTAGAAAAAAAAAAGAAAACTAAGAAAAATAAAAGGAAGTTTTAGGCTATACTTAGTAAACATTAAGACGATTTTAAACGATAAGTATAAGGAGGATACGCTATAAACGCGCACTAAGTATAAATAATAATAAGATAAATAAAGGATATAATAAGATATAATAAGATATAAAGTAGATATAGATAAGATATAGAGAGAACTATAACTTAATTAAAGCAAACTACTTACTACTTATTAATATTAATAAATTAACCTTAAACGTTAAGATATATCTAAGCTTAGCGCGCTATAATAATAATATAAGCTAACTTTATATACTATAGTAATTATTAGTAATATTTTTTTAGCTAGCGTTTATTAAAGATCGGAAAACGTATATATAAGTTAGTATAGTAATCCTTAAACGTCCTTTAAGACGTATAATCTTAAAGCGTATTTACGGTAGTAACTATATCGCTAGTATATTAATATTATATTAACGTTATATTATATATAGTTTAAAAGTAAGGATATATAAGTAAATAGCGCGACTTAGCGCAAGTATAAGTAAAATAATTATAAGTATAAAGTAAGGCTTAATTTTAATAAGCCTTATACTAAGTATCCGTATTAAAAGACGCTATACGTTCGATATATATAAAGTAAGGGGGGCGCCGTATAATAGTGCTATATATTACGCTCCGCTTACTAAGCGATAACGGCGGGCGCGAAGATTAATATAAAGGCGGTAGTATATAGTCGCTAAGTATATTAAGAGGCGCTAGATAAGTAAACGCCTATAATATAGCGGGAGATAGGGCTTAAGGGGTTATAGTAAATATATTAAGGTATAGCGCGGCGAAGCTATTATAAGAGGGGGCGCGCGCATAAGTAGATTAATAATTAAAAAAAGAAAAAAAAGAAAAGAGGGAGAAGGAAAAAGGAAGGGTATTTATACTTAAGAACTATAAGCGGCGAGAAGGTAAGATATGCCTTAAGCACTAATATTAGTAGTAAGCAAAGGAGATATATTATACTACCTTAGCGCTATTAAGGACGACATAGCAGCGCGGATAAGCGAGCGTATAATATATTTAACGCCTTAATATAACGTTATTTAAAGAAGGCGTTAGTATATAACTATAAGTATAATAAGGATAACTATACTAATTAATATTAAGTATAAAGCGGGGGGGCGGGGTGTTAATATTATATACTTTAGTACGTAATAGCTTAAAAAGAAAATAGTATTACGGGCTATACTATAAAAAGAGCTATAGTTATATTATAGCGAATAACTTAAAGTTAGGCTAATATATAGCCGAAGTTATATAAGACTTTACTTAAACTTAGCTTAAGTTTAACTTAAACTTAACTTAAGTACGGGCTATTTAAGCGACTTTTATAAAGTATAAAGCTATATAGCTTAAATAAAGATTTTCTTTTTCCTTTTTTAGCTTTAAATAAATAATTATTTAGTTATATACTACTAAACTAAGTATATATAGGCCCTTAATATATAGCTTAGTTAAGATATTAGCTATAGCTTTAATAGCTTTATTAGTAAGTACCGCTATAATAAAATTATCTATATAAATAATTATAAGTATATTGCTTGCTTTATAGCGAAGGATATACTTATCCGTCTTAAGGCGCTTAAAGCTATATTTTTATAAGTCTATGCTTACTTAGTTATATTACTACTTAAGCGAGGTTTTATAATTATATAAAGCTTTATTAAGCTTATAAACCCGGCTTATACTATCCTTAAGCTTATAAGGCTATATAATAAAAGCCTCTTTTTATACTTTTATATATATATAAGCGTAAATAATATTAAACTATTCTTATTTTAAGTTTTTAATTATAATAATTATTATAAATAGCTTTAATAAGGCTTAATATACTATTACTATATAAAGCTTTTTTATAAGCTTATTCTTTAAATTTTAGTTACTTTAAACGACTTAATAAGCTTTTATAAAGGGTTTTTTATTTTAAACTAGCTTCTTAAGATAAACCTATTTTTTATTAAAGACTTAAGCTTTTAGTAGTTTATAAAGAAGGTTTTAAGTATCCTTTTACTTTAATTTATTAATTTCCTGCCTTATTATAAGCAATTAATAAGTTTTATAGTTATCCTTTTTAAAGACCTATTTTTAAGTTATTAATAATCCCTTTATAGCGGCGATTATTATATTAAATATAAAAAAGACTAGCTAGTTACTTAAGTTATTAAATTTTTTTTTTTTTAGTAAATTACTTTAAGAGCTATTAATATACTTAGCTTAAATAGATTTTAATAATAGTTTATTATAATAAGCTCCTTTATTAAAGCCTTTAATATAGTCTTTTAATACTTTCCTTTTATAGCTACTACTTAATTAGTTTGCTAGTAAGTTAGCTAATTATTAAGTTAGTATACTTTATTAGCCCGTAATGCTTTAAGCGGGGAATTTATAGGTCTCTTACTATTAAGGTTTAGTATATAGAGAATTAAGTATATCTTTAGCTATAAAGTCTTTAAGAAAGTCTTTAAGCAACCTATACTTATTAAGGCCGTCTTTAAACTACTTTAAACCTTTATAGTCTTTTTTAAGTATACTTTTAGTCTTTAAACTAAAGTATTTAGTATTAAGATATTTATATTATTATCGCCTAGCTTTATTATTATTATCGGTAAGGAAAGAGTTTAATAAAAAGTTAGTAATACTAGTTATAAAGCTTATTATTACTTAAGGGGCAGTAATAGCTTTAAAGCTTATTACTACTTTAGATTATTACCCTTAACTTAAGGGCTACTTAGCTTACCTCCTTTAAATTTATCGTTTTTATTATAATTAAGATTATCTTAATAGTTAAGAGTCTTATAATAGCTTAAGCGATATAATATTATATTCTTTATAAAGTTAATATTATCCTTATCTTTATTAAAGACTATAATATTATAGTCTTCTTTCTTAAGGGGTAAGGTTTTCTTAATAGCTTTATAAAAGCATATATCTTTAGTAATTATAATTCTCTTTTAGTTAAGGAGCTATACTTTTTAGATATAACTATAAAGCCCCTTAAGACTTATAAGTCTTCCTTTTTACGTCTTAAGGTCTATCTTAGCCGTCTTAGCTAATATCTTTTACGGCTTAATTATATATATAATATAATCTTAAGTTTAGATATACTTAATAAAGTATATATAAGGAACTTTAATCTCCTTAAGTAAGGCTTTAGCGGCGCCTCCTTTAAAGCTATACTATATATAAGTAAGAGGTTTGCTATATATATTACTATCTTTATATACTAAGGCTAAAGGAATTTTAGTAGCCTGATTTTAATATATATTACCCTTACGGACTTTATAAAGGTGCGGCTAGCTCTTTTTACCTTACCGTTTTGCTATAATATATAAGGTACGCTATAGTATAATATAAAGTAGTCCTCCCTTAACTAAGCCTTTATCTTTTTAATATAGAATTCTATTATATTATTAAAGGCTAATACTTAAATAAGGGCACTAGTAGCGCTATTTTTAACCTATAACTTCTAAGCCTTTATTATATTAAAGGCCTAATCCTATATAGGCGAAAATAATACTTAGTAAAATCTAGTAAAGACGTTAATACTATAAAGGTAATAGTAAATATCTTTATAGCTTATAAGCTTATATTAAAAGAAGTCTTAATATATATATATAAAGAACGCTTAAGCTACTATGCTTAAGCTATAACTAATTATTACGTCCGCTTTCTTTAAGTAGTATACTTTATAATAAAATCTCTTAGCCTTTTCCTTATTAATCTTAAGGCTAGCCTTATTATATACTTTAAGGACCCTTTTTAAGCCCGCGTAGCTAAGGCGGCGATATATTGTCCTATAATCTATATATCGCTAAGTATATAGTAAGGCTATAAAGCTAAGGGTTATATATATGCCCCTTAGCTTTATATCTAGGATCGTTATAATACGTATTTTTTAAGCAATATTATAGACCTTAGTCTTAAAAGGTATATAGAATAGCCGTTCCTTAATATCGTTTAGTTTAATGCCTTTTTTCTTAAGGCACTAATTACTAATAAAGTTAGCTAGCGATACTAGTATATAATTAACGTTTAATAACCTTAGTATTACGTTATTAATAATAACCTTAATAGTGCTTATAGCTTTTACTTATAGCGGGCTGCTATTTAATAATATTATTAAAAAGGGGTTAACGGCCTTTATATTAATAAACTACTTAAAGTTATTATAAGAGAGTGATTTTACTACTTTAATAAATTAGCTATTTTAATCCTTACTTAATTAGCTAAGTATAAGGGGGTGTATAAATTATATAAAAACCCGTATTAAATAGCCTAGCTTTAGCTTATTATTTTTTAAGTCTTTATATCTTTTTAAAATATTTATAACGTTATATACAAAACTAAGGAGGTTAGGGTAGCTAGATAAAATAAGGATCCGCTTAGACTTAAACTAACCTTAACTAACTTTAAACACGAATTACCGTATAAAAAAAGGACATATAGCTACGGGGTAAAATACTTTAAAATTTACATTTTTCGGGCTTTAAGACTAGCTAAAGGCCGGTCTAGATATGTTACTCCGTTCTCTTATATTTGTCTATAAAAGGCGAATCTCCCGCTATTAAATAGCTAAAGATTTTATAAGTACTTACGCACTTAATTCTTTATTAATTAATTTTAGCTAAATCATACCTTATATAATATCGACTCTTTTATTACATACTATTACGTAATCTCTTAATTTCCTTATAATTTCGCTGCTGCTTTAACCTTTAATAGTTATTAAAATAGTAAGTTGTATATTTAAAGTTTATAATAGCTTTATCTTAAATAAGCTTATATTTATTTATAACGGCGCCGCTTAAAAGATAGCCGTTAAATTCGCTACTAGCCGTTATAATAGCCGCGCTGCTTGTTTTCTCTTTATTGCTAGTCGCGGCCTTAGCTACTTAAAATACTTTTTAAAATTTAAAGGCCTTATTAAGGTACTTAGTTTAGCAGTCCGGCTCTTTATATATAACTTTCCTTAGCTTAATATAGTAGCCGCACTTTTAAATAACGGTCTCCTTAAAGGTATTATATTTCTTACTTAGTTTGCTAAAGCTAGTAGTGTTTTTATTAAAGTCTTCTTTAAAGCTTTTAGTACCGCTTCTGCTATTATTACTAAGACCTTTAGCTTTACTTAACGTAATATAATATTACGGAACCCTTAATATTTCTTATATACTAAGTAGTAAGGCGTAATTTATTTAATTTAAATTTACTAGCTAAGAGGAAAGAAGAAGACTTAGTACTAACTACTAAACTAAATAAAGTAAGGGTATTATATAAAAACCTTATTCTATTAATAATTCTAAGTACTAAAAGTACTAATATTTAGTAAAGTAAATACTATTAAATATAAAGGAGTAATTAATAAAGTAAATACTACTAGTTATAAGTTATAACTATTAAAGTAAATACTAATAGTTATAAAAAGAGATAATATAGCTTAATAATTAAAGATAGCTAGTATTAGCTATTAACGGTATAGGTTAAATACGCTTATATTTAGCTTAAGCTAGCTTTAGCTAGTAATAAGATTAGTATTAAATAAATCGACTAATACCTTATATAAAGTTAAAGTAAGAGGCCTTCTTTTAAAAAAAGATAGAATCTTATAAAAGGTTTTAAAATAAAGATATTTAGTTTTATAAGCTAGTTATAAGTAATAAAGCGTATATTACTTATAACTAATAATAAAGATAGCGTAAGCTATTTCTATTAGCTTAAAAAGTAGTTTAGTAACTTTATAAGTTATATAAAGTATAAGTTATAAATTAGTATATAAAAGCATATAAAAGCATATAAAAGGAAAGCCTTTTAGTAGCTTTAAAAGGGTATAAAAAAAGGTCTTTCCTCTTATTTCTCTTAACTCCTTTTTTTCTTCTTTTTTCTTTTTTAGCTAATTTTAATATAAGAAATCTATATAATAAGATACCCTTACTTTATTTAGTTTAGTAGTTAGCACTAAGTCTTCTTCTCTCTTTTTAGCTAGTAAATTTAAATTAAATAAAATACGCCTTATTACTTAGTATATAAAAAATACTAAGGGTTTTATAATATAAAACTAGCTTAAAAGAATCTTTATAAGCTTTATAGCTTTAATAAAAACTACTTAGTATTTATATACTTAGTAAGTTCTTTAAGCTATTAAGTAAGAGAAAGGTATTTATTATAATTATATTTATTTAATTATAATATATAAAAAAAGAATATTTACTTTTATAATACTATAGCTAATTAATTAGCTATAAGCTAGTTTAAGGTATTTAAAGCTTTCTTATCCTTTTATAAGCTTTATAGATAATAGTTTTATTTTAAAGATTAAGGCTTTTAAACCTTATACTAAAGAATTAGCTAAGCTATAAGAGTTTATTACTATTATAGGCTATGCCGTAGGAAGAGCTGTGGTTATACTATAGCAAACGACTTAAAGTCGGGCTAACGTATAGCTAAAGTCGCATAGGACTTTACTTAAACTTAGCCCGAGTTCGACTTAAACTTAACCTAAGTACGGGCTACTTAAGCGACCTCTATAAAGTACGAAGCTACGTAGCTTAAATAGAGATTTCCCCCTTCCCTTTTTAGCTTTAAATAGGTATACGCAGCCCCTTAATAATTACCTCTTTTAAAGCTTATTTTTAGTTTTATCTTATTATAATAAATTAAGAAGTAATAAAGGTTATATTTATATTTAGTTACTTATAAAGCTTAGTAGTAATATAGTTTAAACCGATTTTTAAAGACTATATAGATAATACTTTAAAAGATAAGAATTCCGAGATTAAGAATCTTTTTAAAATTTTTAATAACTTTAAAAAAGCTTTACGAAAAACGTTTAAAATAATAAATAAGCAACAATTAATAAAGCATAAATTAAAAAGCCTTAAGTAAGTTATATTTTTATTAGATTATGTAGCTTGATTTTAATAAATAACTTTTAAGCTAAAATAACAAAACGATGCCCTTATAGCGACTTTTTATAAAGGTCTTAAAAAAGAAGTTAAAGATAAAGTCTACCGCTTAAATAAGCTAAAGACGCTATTAAACTATATAAATCTAGCGGTTTAGATAGACGATAAGTAGTATAAATGCCGGTAATAAGAAAAGCACCGTCTAACTCTTAGTAAGGTTATAAAGAAAATTAATAAAAGGTAATAGCGCAACTTAAGTAATATAATAAACTTAAATACTTTTAAAGTAAGCCCGCTAAAGCCTATTAAGAAAGCTATTTAATGCTTTAACTATATAAAAGAAGGCTATATTATAAGAGATTATATTAAAAAGAGGAATTTTTTTAAAGGAAGAAATATACTTATTTATAAGAATAATACTCTTTTAGCTTATAATCTATAATATACTTTACTACTACTTTTATTTAAGAATACTAAAGAAATTAACGCTAAGCTTATTATACTAACCTATAGTTTATTTAAAACTAAATCGCTTATAAAAGGTCTTTATAAAGAAAAACCTAGGATAAGGATAAAAGCTAAAAGCTGAAATAATTATTAAAGGAATACTTTTAAAACTAAGAATAATTATAAGTATAAAACTTTATTATAAACTATTTATAAAGATAATAAAAACACTCTTTATTTAAATATAAATATTATACTTTTAAATATAAAAAATAATAATAGCTATAGTCTTTAAGACTTTAAATTATAAAAAATAGATAAAGAGCCCTCTTTTAAAAAAAAATTAGTAATAAGTCTTATATTCTTTTTATAAAATATGTTAATATAGTTATTATTATTAAGGATAAGGCGTATAAGTAGTTATCTTAAACTAAATATAATAAAAATACTTACTTTATATACTTTTTAAATAAGTAAAGAAGCGGATAGTTTTTTAAACTAAAGAACACTTTTAATAAACCCGCTATAATAACTTAGGAACTTACTATTAATATTAAGGCTTTTATAAAAAACCTTAAAAAGGATATCGAAGTTAATAAAAAGGAACTTATATAAGAAAATACTAATAACTAAGTTAAAATTAAATAACTTTTATATTTTAAGCAATATAATAAAATAACTATTAAAAACCTTTAAGATAGTAACTTAGCTTAAATAAATAAGATATTTAAGCTAAAAGAAGATTATATATCTCTTTTTATATATATTATTAATTTAATTTAAAATAAAGATAATCTTAAGAAAAAGAACAATAAGCAAACTAATAAGCTTAAAGAAGATATAAAATTCCTTTATTTAGTTATTAAAAATACGTTTAAATAGTAAAGTACGTATTTTAAGACTAATTATAATCTTTATAATAAGAATTATAATTTAAATATACTTTTAAAAGTAAAGAGATTCTTAAAAGATATACTTAAGAACTAGCTAAAAAGACAGTAAAATAAGTATAATAACCTTAAACGATATAATAAGATAATTTATATTAAAGGAGTTTTTATTAATAATATTATAATAAAAGATTATATTATTATTAAAGATTTAGTTTTTAAAGTTATTAAGAAGCTTAAAAACTTAAATAAACTAGTTTTTTAAAAAAATAAAGATTTACTAAGAAGTAAGTAAATAAGGTAAAAGACTAATAAGCTTAAGAATAATAAGGCTATTTTTTAGTAAAAAGAACTTACTTATATTAAATAATAATTCTTTAAGTATAAAAATAACCTTTTTATTAAAATTAAGAGGATATTACCTTAATATATTAATAGATTATAGTGCGATAAGTAGTTATATTTCCCTTTTAATAGTAAATCGTTTAAAATTACGTTATAAAAAAAGGATAAGCTTTATATACTTCTTTTAATAAAAAGATTACCCTTTAAATATAATAATAATAAGATTATACTAAAAACTAATCCTTTAAAGTATATAATCGGGATTTATAACTTTAAAGATTCTTTTAACGTCTTAGCTATTAGCTATAATATTATATTAAGACTACTGTTTTTATAAAGATATAATCTTATAATAAATTAAGACAAAGGCCTTTTAAGGTTTAAAAACGATACTTTAAATATTCCTTTTTATAGTTTAATAAAGGATAACTTAAAAATAAAACCGTTAAATAATTTAAATATAGCAATACTTAATAATAATTATATAAAGAATAGTAATAATAAAAATAATAACGCTTTTTATATAAATATAAATATTATAAGAGATATTATAACGAAAGATAATAAGATAACTAATATAATTAAAGATAAAGTAACTAAAATTAGTATAATATAAGCGAAATTAATACTAAACCTTAATAAAGAAACTAAAAGCTTAAGAGATAATTATAAAGCTACTTATAATTTATTAAAAGAAAATCTATTAAATACTTTAAAAGATATTAAGTAATAATACCTTAAGTAAAAAGATAAGATTAAAAAGAAATAAAATAAGAAAAATATGAGAAATAAAATATATAAAAATAGCTTAAAGTATTTAAAAGGTTTTATTAATTTTAAATACTTTAAAGAGCGAATATAGTATATAAGATATTTAAAAGGTACTCTTAACTTAAAATACTTTAAGGATTATTATTTAAAAATACTTAAAAATATACTAAAAAAGTATTTCGATATATTTACGCTGCTACTTAAAGATAGATTACCGCTATAAAGTAGTTAAGATTATAAAATTAAGTTAAAAAAAAAGCTTTAAGCTTAGATTTTATAAAATATATAACTTAAATAAGAAGTATTTAAAGTTATTAAAAATATATTAATAAAAACTTATAAAAAGGTTATATTAAAAGTTTTAAATTAAAATATAAAGCTCTTATACTATTTACTTTAAAGAATAGTAAAGATAAAGAAAACACTTAACCTTATATCGATTTTAAAGAGATAAATAATAATATAATAAAAGACCGGACTTTATTACTTCTTATAAGCGAAAAAAGAGATAGATTAGCTAATAAGTAGTAGGATATTAAGGTTAAATTTAAATCTACTTATAGCTAAATACGTATTAAAGAAAAAAATAAATTTAAAATAGCTTTTAAAACGTAATTATAACGGGTTAGCTTTAATAGGGCTAAAGTAGTAGTTATACTACTATTCGTTACTACGGGGCAGCTATTTAATTAAGCTACTACGTTAAACGGCGGTAGTAAGGGCAAAAGAAGATAAATTAACTAAGCTGCTAGCTAGTTAATTAACTACGCCTATTAAGAGTCGGTTGCACGGGCGCAGCCCGGGCTTAATTTAAGGCCTAGCCCGTATATAACGGAAACCTTATTTCGTTAATAATCCTAAGTACTAAAAAAGTACTAATATTTAGTAAAGTATATACCGCTAAATATAAAGGAGTAACTAGTAAGGTAGATACCGCTAGTTATAAGATATAACTATTAAAGTAGATACTAGTAGTTATAGGAGAGACGATATAGCCTAACGGTTAAAGACGGCTAGTATCGGCTATAAGCGGTATAAGTTAGATACGCCTATAATCGGCTTAAGTTAGCTTCGGCTAGTAACGGAATTTATATCGCACGATTAACCGATGCCTTATATAATCGACTAATACCTTATATAAAGCTAAGGCGAGAGGCCTTCCTTTTAAAAAAGAATAA